>BMAW01034193.1:53286-179590 GCA_019974015.1 Nephila pilipes
GAAAATAAAATCCGTGTTGTTCTGTTACAGAAGAAAAGGTCTTTCCACTTCGTTTTGTTAAGCTTCTTATTTGGTATTCTGTTTGGTGCGCGTCCGACCAAATAAATTTCGAAGCTTAACGGACAAGAAACCTGTGTGATTTTTTTTATTTTAGCCCTTAGAACTCAAAGTTCGAGAGTTTGTTTCAATCTACTTACACCAAAAAGCAGAAATCTTACTATTTGAAAGTTGGGGGGGGGGAAAGGTATCATTTTTTTGTATGTGTGTATTGTTGTAACTAAACTTCAAAAAGATGTTGAACTTTTCTTTTCTACATTGGGATATAAAAAACGACAATGTTCACAGAAAAGAGCTTTAGTGATTTTTTGTCTATTGATTTAATGCATAAAAATATTGTTTCATCAAGAAAAGTTTTGTCACGTTTTGTTGTAAAAAAAGATTTTTGAGTTCATATATCCTAAAATGGGTAATATGGAGAAGAGAAGTTCACTGTTAGTAATCTTAGAGAAACCATTTTTGTACTGTTTTTGTAATATTCTTGTAATTATGTAGCAGGTAATATAATATTTTGCGAGTACTTAATTAAGAAAATACCTACAAAATTAATTTTTTGAATAGTACAGTCATTTTTCGTCAAAAGAAAAGGTGAATTCTTCGGTTCCTTTTTCATAAAATCACTCAAATTATTTAAAAATGAGATTTTCAATACATTTAATTATAATAACCTTACTTTGGTAGATGTCTTAAGAAAATATTGTTATCGTATACATGATTGAAGAATTACTTGAATGCATATTTTAAAAATGTATGCGTGATTTCTATAGTCATGCACACATATATATATACACACACACACTCATCTATCTCTTTTATATGATAATTTCTAATGTGTGTGTGTAGCACAATTTAAAAATACTTATTATTGTATCCAAAATTCCCAAAAATTGTTATGTATTTGAAATTATTTTACTACGATGAAAATATGTGCATAAGCAAAACTTCGAAATTATTTATTCACCAATGTATGACATTCTTTCAATGTTAAATTCCTTTTCAGTTAAATTTCATGTTCATATTAAATTAAATAATATAAATTCCCCAGAAACTATTTTAGATATATTTTTCTGTCTTAATAACTAAATTATAAATTTCGTTTAAAATATTATTTTACTAAAGATCGTCTACTCTCCATTTTCTGTTGCACCGATTATATTATGAACAAAGATGATGCAATAAATGCAATAAAATGTAATAACAACGTTAATTATATTGTCTCAAAATGTAAAGAGATTTAATATACTAGAAACAATATCCGTCCCATTTCCCGATGTAATTTAATTTTAATCACAGTTTCTGACATTTTAAGTTTTAATCTCTCGATTTTTAAGCATTTGATACATATTAAATTTTTTTTCTGCTTTTCTAACATTTTAGAAATAACTGTAATGAAAGAATAAAGAGACTTGAAGGAGAACTATCTTTCACTTTTATTAAAAAGAATAAAAGTCCCTCTAATGTGTATTTTTAAGTGATGAAAACTTGAAAATGTGTTTCGAGTAAAATGATCATCTTAAAAAGACAGTTTTGTTGAAAAAGCATTTCATTTCAATCAACTGTCCTTAAATGGGTAAATTTCTTTAAAGGTCATTTAGTTTCAATGCAAAAAAGTAAGTATCTATGATTCTTACATTTGAGAAACTATACTCATTTTGCGGCGGTAGAGAGAAAAAGTTTATTTTTGTTGTTATTTGTGTAGAGAAACTGTAATATTTTCGATACAAGTGAGCCCGTAGTATGTATAGAAAATAGGCTGAGCTATATTTTTTCTAATCACTTATGTATATTTCACTATTTCTTAAGGAAATAAAAATGTAAAATTAAATTGTTTCACAATTTTTTCCCTAAAGAGTAATTAAAAGTGCTCTGTAAAAAGTATTCATCTTATTTTTGCTGGTAGCAAATTATTAAAGAATAAATCTCTGTGCTTCTTACATTTATGATGTATTATTCATTTTACTGGGAGGAGAAATTTTATTTTAATTATTCCATCAGCACTGCAATGTTTTTGTAGGTTAGTGTGTAGTATGTATATAAAATAAAATGTAAACTCTTTTCTATACACTAATATATTTCACACAGTTTTTCGATTAACAGAAATTTTAAAAATTGTGTTTTGTTTTATAATTCTGCTTCTTAAAGATAGGAAACTATTATCTCAATGTATTTAAAAGTGATTGTCCAAAAAGTGTTCATTTTATTTTTGCTGTTGGGAAAATTAATTTATTTGTAAAAGGTTTTTCGGACTTATTTCCCAAACTCTAATTCAGTAATTTTCGTATGAATGGTCATTTTAATTATTTTTATCCGATACTTAGTTTTTAAGAATATTATTCTTAATTATTTTATCAAATAATTTTCAATCAAGTTTAATTCAAATAGTTTTATTATAAATTCTATAACATAAATTTCATAAGTTTATTTTTCAATGTATTGTTTTCAAGTAATAATTGTAAATTACTGGAGTCGATATATATATATATATATATATATTAAAAGACATAATAAATCAATAATAATCAGTCAATAAATCTTCATCTAATTTTATTCCATACTAAGAACTATCAAAGAAACAAATGCCTCTGCATGTCTAACTAAGACTTCCCCACACAAATCATAACTACAGATATTCCGGTTCTAGTGCATATGTCGATTAGATCTGTCACTCAACTCGAGACAGTCGATCATTCAAATGGAAACAGTTCCAAGCAAAACTCATTCAACAGGGAGGGGATGTATATCAATTGCAGTAATGGTTGAAAAAGCAACCTTCTCTACAAATACCAATTCTTTTATTCGTATTATCATGATAATATTAGTAGGAGAGTATGCAGCGACTATCTTTAATAACAACGTCAGATGTTAGAAAGCTTTATTAACTAGCTCAAAAGAAACGTCTTTTTTAACTTGCTTAATATAGGCGCAGCAAAAAGAGAGCGGTCAACTTTTCTTCGGACCCACTGTACAATTTTAATTGGTTCAGGATTCGAAACAGCCGTCTGTTCCTAAGGTCGCAAAATCCCTCTCCCCCTCCAAGGGTTAGGAAATTAACCCAAAGCTCTAATATATACTCTCTAAAATATATACTCTCTAATATATACTCTCCATAGCTCTAATATATACTAATAAACTCTAATATATAGGTTCCCAAAGTGGTCCAGGTGGACCCCCAGGGGCCATAGGAGACCACACGGGGGTCTACGTTGACGTGAAAAGAAAACAGGGGTTTACAAATTGTAATTGGGGGTCCACGAAAAATTTTCTGGTTTTCTGACAAAACTGAAGCCAAATATTGATAATTTTCTGTCAATTCGTCAAGTACATCCGTCTCATTAAAAGTATGACTATTTTTTATTGTTGATTTACATTTCAGAGTTCATTGTTGATTTTTTGTCAATTGTTGATTGTTTGTAATAATAAATATTTATAATTTTGTATAACCACAAGTATTATTTTAATAAATAGGACACAAGAAAATGTGCTACTTTTTTCTTCTTCTTAACACCCCCAATTTAGGGTGATATTTTTTAGGAATTTTGGGAATACAGTAGAAATGTAGCAGCAGGGGGTCTACCGAAAAAAGTAAAACTTTGAAAGTGGTCCACGAGAAAAAAAAAGTTAGGGAACCTCTGCTCTAATACCTCCCTTCACTCCATTTCCTGTTCAGCATGCGACTCTCCGGTTTCGCTATTAGCACATATTTGATTCATACATTTCACTTAATGTTCAACAAACTAAAAAAGTAATCAAATATAATCAGGCATTATAATCTCTAACTTCGTTTGTTCTTTCCGTAAAGATGATCAAATTTTAAAAATCATTATAAAGACTGTACAGCAAACCTTCAAGCGTTCGCACTGAAAGATTAAACTGACGAAATTATATTTACCTTATAACTGATTAACCGGATCCGAGTCCGTATTAAACTTTTAAGATGAATCGATTTGAATAAATGTCCGTTCTACGATGATCATTTCCATTTAATTGTCAATTCCTAAAAGTTTTTCAGTGTATACATAGGACGAATTTCGTAGTTCAAATCTTCCAATCCCTCTTACGCTCCCTATTAACACTCTTAAACTCTTCGTAACTATTGTCGATTGCTCCAAACCTTCTGACTGATATCTGTCTTCGAAAACTTATTAATCTTGCTCTCTATTCACTACACTTCAATTTATATTATTGAATAACTTGCAAACCCTGTTACAACTATACATTTCTTATACTGCAATGTTGAATTACATAAGTCACGGTCCTTTCACAAGGCGATTTGTCAATTAATTTTTAGATGATCAGGTGTGTCGTCTCAATAAAAAAAACCAATGTTCGGTTTTTTTTTCCGATATTTTATCTACTTTTGTAATAAAAGGTTTTAATTCATTAATAACAGTTATACATTTAAAGCTATCTTTATGATATATTTTAATTATAAAGATGTGTAGATACACAACGTTAGCAATTTGTGACACAGTTTCTAATAAAAAGTTGTATTTATATTATTAATTTCCTTATCATTAATGTTATTTTCTAAATAAGAGTTGTTCATGTCTAGATGCTTATTAATAATTAGATTAAAATAATATTTACATCATTAATTGGAACATCGTCAATGTAACATAATATAAATCCTTGTTGTAGTTCCATAACTTGTTTGTATTGTCTCATAATTTTACCTTTAGTCTTGAAGTTTATATTATTAAACTCTGTATTGACAGAGAGCTCACATTCGTTAAATACTTCTACAGTTAGCCATATAGTAAGAGGTTTAACAAAATTATCAGCAACTATATAAATTTTTCTATTAATGAATTGGTTATTCTTAGAATTCATATACCTGTAACCTCTCTCTCTGTATCCTTATTCATTATATTCTTCAAATCTTTAACTTTTATAAAACTCAATTCTTCCGTAATTACCAGTTCTTGCTCCATGTTAATTCTTTATATTCTTTGTAACAAAAATTTTATAATATTCTGCAAATCTTTAATAATGCTACTCGTACAATTAAAAATACATATACCAATTTTTGCTATATCTAAAAGATTTTTAAATTGCAATACTTTAATTGGAAGAATTTTTTTTTTCCAAAAATGCTATTAAAATCTATTTTATTAAAAGTTTTAGTCATAAAACGATTAATATATATTAATCTGTACTAAAATTTCTTTCTTATTATGTTTGAATATTATATCTTTTGACTAGGTAGTGAGCAATTTTCTGTTTAACATCCATGAATTGCCTATCTATTTTATTACCTTCAGCAAGAAAACCTTTTAGAATATTAATTTCATTTTTTTCTGAGATTAAAAAATATTTAATATTTTTAAAATTACAACTGAATATTATAATATAATAATTCTCAAGATTGTTCAATTTTATCGTCTTAATTTTTATTTCTTCTTTATCTAAGCACTTAATTTCACGAATAAGAGTTGTAATTTTTTTTATTATTTTTATCATCGATATATTAAACATTATTAAATTTTTTGTAAAAATACTTTTGATCATTTTTTTATTTGCTGATTTGCAAAATATCTCTTTTATAGTACAATACTTTTGTTATCTCCTGTACTTAAAGCCCACCTCTAGAGGGCGTTCATTTGTAAATGGGTGAGTGTAAGATGTCACACAATCCCCTCAGACATAACCGAATCTTCGACAGTAGCTGATGTGAGTGAGTGAGATGGCACTCTTGAGTAAGGAGTACAAATAAATTATTGTTGTTGTTATACAACCTGATGTTCTTGTCTAAGGACGACTGTAAACTAGTAATCATTAACTCTAGCGGGATGGCACTCGTGAGTAAGGAGTGTAAATAAATTATTGTTTTTGTTATACAAACTGATCTCCTCTTTGTCTAAGGACAACTGGGAACTGTAATCTAATGATTATTAACTAAGTTAACAAAAAAAAAAGTAAGAGTAAACGATGTGTGTGTGAAGAAAAAGAAAAAAAAAATTAAAACATTAAAACCATAAAGATAAATAGTATTGTAATAAATAATATAGTAGGTTTTCTACCATAATCTTCTTTTAGTATGAGGTTCAATTTTTATAGCATAGATATCAATACTTTCAAATTTCTGAAAACTGACTTATTTCTGACTTATTCTGAATTATATATGACTTATTTCAAACTGACTTATTTCTGTTTTATAGTTACTTTCCATATTGTTACAACTTTTTTTTTCCTGTCATGCTTATAATGATTAAGTTTTATATTCGAAACACTTATTGTTCTTTTTGTATACTTTTTTTTACATTTGTTTTACTATTTAATAAATGTTTACAATGAAACGTGGTACATGATATATATTTAAGTTTTGATCATATTGTTCAGCATTTATCAGAGTAGATAATTTATGTATATTATTATTAAAATTATTGTGAGCTATTTTATATATGAGAATTATTAATATATCGGTATTGTTCAAGTACTCAATTCATGAAGCCCTACAGGAGTAGAAATTCTATGTATTTTGAATTAAACCAGACCCGTAAGGTTATGAAAATTCGATTGTTTCGGTATGAATGAAAATCAGATAATTTGCATTTATAAATAAGCTATTTGTATTTTGACTCTGATTAAGTAACTCTAGCGATAATCATTGTCAAATAACTTTAATTGAATAACGTTATTATTCTAATCCAAAACCATAATCCTTACGATTATGTTTTCATAAGTATAAAAAATGTTTGTCTGCATTAAACTTCCGAATACACTATTTAAAGTGCATTCATAACTTGCAAAGAAATATATTATATATTTTATCATAAATATTTACAAGTGCTTGATTCAAATTTGTACTTTCAAAAATAAAGTAGGAAGCAGACATGTTGCGATATGGCCTTGATATTAATGTATTTGTAAAGAAACAAAAATGCAACAGATTTGAATTGCGATAAATGATAAAATAATCTGAAACAAAATGAAAGACTAAAAATGTTACGTATTTCAACATCTGAAAGTCATAAAATGAAAATTCAACAATAACACTACAAATAATTTGAAATTTTTATGAATATTGATATTATTTCTTCGATAAACTACCCTTGAAATCTTCAAATTTCAACATCTAATTAAACCACAGTTCAATCAAAATTGCTCTCAATATGCCGCTAATAGTAACAATTCCCAATTACAACGGCATTCCTTCTTGTGCTAAGTGAGACAGCCCCTGTTCCCTGCCAAATAATCAAAGTGTGTGTTTATCCTTAGACTACACACATTTGAGCACATCCATGTTTACTTGAGAATGTTCCAGCTGAGAGAACCATCTGGTGTGTCAGAGTTATTCATCAACAGAGTGGCGCATCAGACATTGATTAGTCACTTAACAAGACAGCTGATGCCTCAGATGTCCAGAATGATACAGTGATTGGTATAGCTTTAAAGGATTCATTCCTCAATTACTGTTATGCACCACAAATATAGTTTACAGCCTGGAAGTCTGGAATATGACTGGATCGGTGGAAAGAATTGGAAGTTATTATGATCGTTCCTTTATTTTTCACGAACACAAAAAAAGTAGATTTTAAGTACATTAGCTGGAGATTAAATGCTTATTTATAATTAGAAATTGTATATATGTTCGTGTTGAAAGTGAGAAGAGGACTGAAAGGTTTGTCTAAAAGTAAATATACGGTATAGTTTGGAGATTTTTGGCAACTTTCATAACTAGTAGCTAAGCTCTTTTTAGATTTACCCCTCCTTCCTGCTTCCCAAAAGGGTTTCTTGATCATTAAAGAAAACGAAATGGGTTTCAGAATAATATCATTACTGACTCGTTATGGCTGAATTTTGCGCGTATCTTATGCTTTATTTTACAAAAATATGAATATTTGTATAAATATTTTACACAAAATAAATACGAATTTTTTTCTTTTACATGTAACAAAATATGTAATAAATAATTTTAAAGAATTATTGATGTAATTTAGATCAACGCTTCTTTAATTATGGTTTTCGATCGTAAAAGGGTTTCAAAGCAAAATAACAGGAAACGACACTGTTGTGAGGTTACAAGATTAAAACGATTAAGAACTTTGATTTAGGTCATTGTTTTTCTAACTTCTCTCCTGTTAAATCTAACTAAAACTATTATTTATACATATTTAACTGAAGTGATATATGTAATGATAATCTGTTTTCGTTCCTTATATATAAAAATGTTAATGTAGTTTTTTTCATAGCGTTTGGAAGGAAAATTTTTCAATGTATAACCATTCGATATACTTTAAGGCACCTTTAATTTTCTGTTGAGACTTAAGCTTCTTTATAAATATTCTTATCGAGTTGAAAAGTGAGAATAATAAATAAAGAATTTTATAATGTATTTGTTGCCTCAGAATTTTTTAATCCTCTTCATTGTAACACTTTAACGTGTAAATACATACTTTTGGTATTGAAATGCATTATTTAACAAACTACGTAATACGATAGCTATAACAATTTATTATAAGATAAGTGCTTTACCCTTTTTAATATTATATTTATGATGAAAATACATTGAATCAGATACATTTCCGCAGAAGTCTTAATCAAAGTTAGCATAGCATATATTACGTTTATTCTGCAGCTACTTATAAATTATTGTTTTACCCTTTTCTTTTTAGCTTAATACTTAACACTGAGAAAACATTTGCTTAAAAACACTTGTTTGAAGGTAAATTTTAAATTTGATATGAAGAATTATATTTTAATAAATATAATTTTTGGTATTACGAAGACTGAGTAGGAAACCCGCGAAAAGAATTCTAGAAATTTTTCTCAATTATATGCTTACGTTTCCTTAGACAACTTTTTTAGTGTATTTTTTTATGCTGGAGGTACATATATAGCGCAAATTATTTTACCTTTTTGTTTGAAAAAACAGAAATGCAAACTGAATTGTTAAGTATTTCAAACCAAACACAAAAATAAAATTTACCTCGTTTCATTATTTTGAAAGAAAAGTTTATATTAACAAATCAGAAAACTTATTTTTATGTTAAGAGAATTACACAATTTGTTGAGAATGAGGAGGAAACCTTGATTTACGTAATCTTATATCCTGTTGAAAATAGATTTATGTATGTAAAATTGTATTTATATATATCAATACACATAGATACGTTTCTTAAAAGAGAGATACTACTATATTTAATTTAATAATTTATTGTTAGGTTTCTAATTTTATTTTTCCAATGAATATGATCGAAATATCAAATAATTTATCGGTTGCTTTAATTTTAATAATTGAGTACTAATTTGTTCTTTACCACAGGATTGTTTGCTCCCATTAATTTTAATGTCGAAATTCGCATCGATTTGATACAACAGAATGTGTTGGGTATTTTTGATGGATTATAAAAGTATTCAAAAAAAAAAAAGAGTAAGTGAATTATTAAAACAAAATGTGAGTAATATTTTGTGTGTAGGGAAATTTTTTAAAAAAATTTAATACTTTTTTATATCTTTTTTGGAAATACTCTCCTCCACAGTTATAAATACACAAAACTGTTTACATCATTTTATGAGGTTTTAATTAAAAATTACATCGTTTGTATTTTTAAAGTTAAGAGATTCAGTTTCTGATTTCGTTGACAGGCATTTCTAGTAGAAAACTAAGAAGTTTGATGATTTTCTTTAAGATCTTCTTAATTTAATGCTTAATACACAACCACTCAGATTATACATAATGCATATACTGTGAGAAGTACAAAAACTATGTTAAAATTGGGAAATGGATTACATCGTAGTAGTATTGTCTAGTGATTATTTATCCTTATTCTAATGGGTCCATGAGTATGATAATCTCCGCATCTCAAAAATCACGGCTTTCTCTCTACAAATCTATGAGCCATCTTCACCATCTGAGGTGCAAAGTCATCTTAAACAGTTCATTGTTTTGATTTTTGCTTGGTCTTTGGTGTAAAATGAAGACTCCAGGTATCATCTACGGTGAAAGCTCGACACCAATTAATCATTGTCACATTCGCTTTGGAGTAATTTAATAGATAGCAGCGCACTATGGAAAAACCAATTTGCCTTATATACGCCATATATATCTTTTCAACAACATTTGTTTTTTCTAATTTTGTAATATTTATCATATGTTATAAAATCAATAAATTGATTGGTTTTACTTCGTGTATTTGAAATAATTTGAATAGCTTCAAAGATTTATATATTTTCATTAATTCAACCAAAAGTATAAATCATCATATCTTCGTTATTCTTTGTTACATGAATGTTTTAAATATTTTTTTTAAAAGCAGCTCACAATGTTACTTAACAAAATAACTGCATTTTTAATAAACTAAGTTTTTCAGTGTAACACTTCTAACTTTTAAAACTTCTTTTTATAATGCATTAATCACTTCTTGATGCGGAGAACCCTTTTATTTAAAAATCAAATTTCTTACTCTATATTTCTTATTACTGGTACGAATGAATTTATTAAGTATAGGAGTAAAAATAATTCTAACAATGGAAGAACAATTTTATTTGCATTATTTATATGCTAGTAAATTTTGTACACTGTGATGCATCTTTTTAAAAACTAAAATATTCGTTACGAAAAGGCAACTGGTTGAAAAATGTAATTTGAAGCTTCTTAAAACCTTCAAGCTAATAATTAATTACAATAAATGTATAAATACTCAGTAAATTATAAGGAGATAATTTGAAATTATCTGTTTTAGGATACAATTTCTAATATTATACCTGAACTTTGCAGTATTAGATATATTTTACATGTGATGCTTAAGAAAATCTTATTTACATGTTTTATTCTTAATGCTTTATTCGTGAGTATACAGTTTATTATAGTTACTTTTAAAAAAGTTTTTAAACTTTTACAAAAGTTAAGAATAAATTTATTTTACTATAACATTGTTGATCTTATATTGTTTCTATCTACAATTTTCAATCGATCTTTGAAGAAATAAATGTACAGATAATGCTGAAGGGAGTTAGTTAACTTCATCAAGAGGTCCTAATTTGTATTTATCAGAAACGTGTTATCCTGTTAATGGTTTTCTCACGGCTATATTTTCCTGATAGGTAATTAGCATGTGGATTTTCTTTTTAACAATAAATGCAGAAGTTAAAATACCTATATTACTGATCCACTGGATAATTCCTTTTCATTTTAGTTGTTGGTAAGTGTCAACGAAGAGGACGAATTGGTTTTATTCGGACCCAAAGTTAGAGAGTTCGAATTATTACAGTCACTCAAGGTCAGCTAACTCTCTGCCACTGGATGAAAAACAATAATCCTCTAAAGGGATTATTCAGGACATGGGCACTTAAGAGCAGTACAACTACTTTTTGCATGTATCTCCGACGCAAACTTGCTTGTTTGTGTCTAAGGTACCCACACATAAATCACGACTAGTATTATACCTGCTAAAGTTCATGCGTCGAATCATTCCGTCACCTCAACCAGAGAAAGTCGATGTTGTTAATGGAAATTATGTTACAGACCTATTTTCTGTTGTATCCCAATACAAAAAGTAGAGGATGTACATCAAATGAAGTAATAGCTGGGAAAACAATCATCTCTAAAATATTGTTCAATACTCTTTTTGTATTTATCACAGTGATACTGGAGAGGGAGAACGTGCCAGTTCTCTTCAGCAACGGTGAAGGAAGTTAAAATGCATGAAAACTGTCCAACAGAGAATTTTGTTTGGTTCGTTTGTCTGAAACATCAACAAAGAATACTTAACGAGTTGTCTTCAGAACAAAAGATTAGGAGTTCATATCGTCATCGTCACTCAGTCATCCAAAGTCACATGATGAAAAACTATCCCGCAAAAGATAAATGGCGAAAAAACATTCACCACTGAAAGCATTAAATGGACAAACATGTTTAATCTTTCATTAAATTCCATGTTACTTTTTTTTTTCTCATTTAACGAATACAAATTCCAATTTTCCTTTGTTACATTTTAAACAAATTTGCTAAGCCTCTTCCTAAGCCAATGAAACAAATTAGATTGACTTTCAATCAGTCTAATCAATGATTTTATGTGCTAAGAAAATGAGAAAATAAGTGATGCACAAAACTATTTCTTCACACAAACCTAACAACAAACTAACTGCACAAGCTTTCACATGATCGCAAAGTGTTTTCGCTCTATCTTGTTAGGTCAGCAGGCAGATGTAAAAACAAGATGGCGTATGAACAAGAGAAGCATTCAGGGGATTCAAACAATTACTTTGAACCGAAGTAATTACAGCACCCATACAAAGAAAACGACTCTGGAGGTCGCACTGAAACAAATAGCTAGAGAAACTTTTATCTTCAGTTAGCTTGTCATGTTATTCCAGGTTGATTGGAAACAGATGTGATATTTTATTTCAACAAAAGAAGACGAATTCCTGCTTCCTACATTTTGCTCGAGGTTTCTTTTATTATTTTTCTCGTTTTTTTTATGAATCTACGAATTTAAATTTGTATTACGAATTAAGTTTTATTTTGAATTTAAATTTTTACTTCAATTTGCTTAGAAAATAGTTTCGTTTGATCCTATTTCAAAGTTAAACTTGTTTCTGAGATTTTTTTTCTCTTATGTTTTTTATATAGTTGTTAAATTAATGTATCCTTTATATTTTCCAGATTTTCGAATGGAAACGAAATTATTATGGATGAATGAATAAATTGATCACTAAATTGAATGTTCTGTAGATTTCAATTTGATATTAAAAATAGATATTGAATTGTAACACATGCTTCTGAAACGTACCAATAAAATTTGTGCCTAGATATTTCTGCGCGTATAAGGAGATTGAAATAATGAGACTGAATTAAATGAATTTCATACATTTTGTTAAATTATAAAATAAATATCGGACTGAATATTTGATTTGTTCGGATTAACAAAAATATTTTCAATTGTTTTCAAATATAAATTTTGGAAGAGTTTAACTTCCAAAATGTATATTATTATTTTTTAATTAAATTTATGTAATTATTTGTAATTTTCTATTCCATAAAGAAGTTTATTTTACTTCATTTATTATGTCAAGTCCTTTTTCAATAAATACATTTTATAGACTTGTTCGTTGTGATAACGATCTAATGATGAAACAGTATTATTAAAATTTTATATTAAAAAAATATATTATTTATTTTATAAAACTATTTATTTTATAAAACTATTTATTTTATTTAATTTATTATTCATTTTATTTCATTTTATTTATTTTATTTTATTTATTATTCATTTTATTTTATTTCATTTTATTTATTTTATTTTATTTATTATTTATTTTATTATTATTAAAATAGTATTTTATTTTAATTAATTTTTAAAAACTATTTTTTCTTTGTTTTTATTTTTTTGCAAGATCTCTGATTTCTAAGAAATATCGCATCTTTATTCAAATAAATTAAGAACTTTAATTAAATTATAAATTTTGGCCAAGATGTGTGGTATCAACAATTATTAAAAATACTGTGTGGGGGTATTATTCTTTCTCCATCAAATCTTTCAAATACAGTAGTTTATACAAACGGATTCTCAATTAAATTCTGTATAGATTATAAAAAAATGTATGCATGTTACTGCAAAAATAATTTTTGAATGTATTGAATATTTATTGAGATATCTTAATTTTCTGCTCTTATTGGGTTTATAATCGACCCATTTCTATGATTTATTTTACAATAACCCCCACGTGTTACGATGACCACCATTTTACAATGAACCCCACGTAAATATGACATATTATTTTTTAAGTAATCTTTAAATAGATAAACTTGCTTTGTTTTTTTTTCAGCCTGGCGGAATAGTTTCCTCCCTAATAAAAAGTAAAAGAGAGGAAAAGAAAAGGGAATTTTACATGACAGGGTATAATCGACCCATATCACGAATTACATAAAAATTAAATTTGGCAATTCTGGGTAATCTACATTTTATACTCCATAAATGTCAAGTGATAGATAAACCTTCCCTTTATTGGTTTTCTGCTAGATACGTCTCCTGTTTCACAGAATTTGAAAAGGATTAAATCAGTTGCCCTCCTTTGAACAGTGTACCATGAGTTCAAATTTTCAGATGAGGAAGAAAATAAGCAAGATGTAATTTAATATTATTATGCAACCAAAAGTGGGGCAGATACTAATGATAAACTAGCTGCCTTTTAAACAGGAAAAGGGAAAACTTGTTGATGACCTTCGTATTTATTCTATGATATAATTCACTTAGATGCAATAGATGCGTTTTCTTCATTTTGTGCATATTAATCCTTTCAACAATCAAAATAAACACCCTAAAAGACACCATTTTCTAAAAGTACTGGAAAAACCACTGACGGAATTTCATGAAATTACTAAAATTAAAATTATTCTAATAAAACAATAAAGAAGATATTAGTAATAACAGCAGGTAAATTAGAAACCGGAACATTTAAAAGAAAATTCATAGAGTGCGGATGAAAGTGAGATCAAAATAGACTAAAGGGGTGTACTTTATAATAAGCTTATATTGCTAAGAACATGAAATTGTGTACTGTAAACCTTATTTATCGTTAAAAAAATGTACCAAGAATAATGAATGAAATGTATATATATATGCTTCAAAAAATGTTTAGTACTCCCCAAGCTTTTAAATACATAATATCACTTAAACAAACAAGAAATGGAACGGGAGAGAAAGAAACGAGAAGTAAGAAAAAAAAGTGGGAATATTGTAAAAGATATAAAATAAGTTTTCCCTGTTCATAGATACAAAAATAAATTAAATAAGGCTGATTAAAAATTGTGCAATGCGTGTGTGACATTGAATGTTTCGAATGTTATTGGGATATAACATTTTTGTTTATATTTTTCTATAATTCCCAGGTAAAACTTTACAATGGATTTTTTTTAATGGTAACTGAAAATCTACTATAAAGTGTGTGTTTAATTTATTCTTTTTCAATTTGATCCTCTTGAAATAAAAACTTTCAGCCATCCCCCCCGCCCCCTTTAATTAATTTATAGATGACATTCTCTTAAATTTTCTTTTCATCCACCATTGAGTTTTCAACCTTTAACAATTCTATTTTTGGTTCTCAAGAACTTTCAAAATACATTTTTATCACAAATCAATTATAAATTCATAAATGCCAGAGAAGATAAAACAATTCCTTTTTTCACAGATTAGTTTTAAAAAAAAACATTTGCTAAAAGCTGTTTTTCTCGTTTAATAATAGAGACGACTGTTTGTTGAATTAGATAATAAATGCGTAATGGCACAGAATTCTGTAATTAAGACAACGATAACTTTTAATGCTTCCGCAGTACAACTCCTTAAACGGTCTACACATCGAAAGAAACAATTTAGAAAATTAAAGATCCTTGTCTTGACTATTATTTAATTTAAAAACGTTTTCTTTCCCTACATTTGTTAACAGTCAACTAAAAAAGTCCTAGAAATTCGAAATTAAAACGAAATTCTAAGAACTTTTCGATAGTTTTACAAAAAAGATTTCTCACATTCAATTATAATAAGGACAAGAATACTCACAACAAATAAATGATGATAGTATTCTTTTATTCATTTTACTCAACTTAAATAGGAAATATTCAACAAATCTGTCTGCAGTTAAATGCAAATAGAATATTTGATTTTATGTTATGCGGGAAACTCAATAAAGTGGAATACGATATTATTCATGATATCATTGTGAAAAATAACACATCATTACACGCTTTTGTACTAATATTTTTTGTCTCATTATAATAAAATAATATTTTATTTGCCAATCATATCGCAATAGTTTAGAGAATTTTTAAGTTTTTCGTAAAGTTTTTTATATAAAATCATCGGAAACATTTCTAAGAACGTAGAATGTACAAAGAAATATATCACTTAAAGAATTCCTCTAAATTTAATAGGAAATGTTTGACATTCTTTTATCCAAGTATTGCAAAATTTAAACTGATATTGAAAGAGAGAAACTTAAGAATAAGGCGAGAGTGCATATCAAACTTTTGACATTTCATACATTCCGTTAAAGTAAAATGTAGCTGGAGGAGTAGTTGTTTAGAAATGTAGGAGTAAGCTGTTTAGATTTTCTAGCTTATTTTTGATAATTAATCTGTCGTTACTTCTATTGAAAATAAATATTCATTCTAAAGTTTTTAATTTGATAAATCTTTATGAAAAATCACTAAGAACAAAACTTTGATTCCATAATTTGCTACGAAATAACTCGGTATATCTAACATAATAATAAGCATATTAAGCTTCATTTCTTTTTAAATCTCTAAAGTTATCATTCTCCAAAATAACAACGTATGATTTCAAAATATCAGTATCATCAAAACAACCATCAAAAAATTTTAACATGAGTAGTTCTAGTTTTTTTGGGGTAATTGATTTATCGTTGCTTTTCCTGAAAGTAAATCAGCCTTCCAAGTATTTAAGGTGATGATATTATAGAGGGATGATATTCTAGAGAACTAACCAGAACATAAAACTTTTATTCCATCTACAACTATGAAAACACTTGTGAGATGTTAACACACGCACACGCACACAGACATATATATATATATATATATATAATTTTGTTTAAAAATGTCAAAATTAATCATTCTCTAACACAAAAATATAAAACTTTAAAATACCAGTGTCACCAAAACAAGTAACAAACAAATCTGACATGAGTAATTATAGTTGCTTCGGGGGTTGGAAAGTAAATCTTTCCTTTTTGTCGTTGCTTCTCCTGAAATTAAATTTCCTTTCTAAATATTTAAGATGATGAGATTGTAGAGGAAGAATTATCCGGCATAAGCTTTTGATACCGTATATAACTACAAAGGTGCTTGTGAGATTGTTATACACAGATAAGTATCATTTGGTCTTAAAAAATGTCTACAATAGGCATTCTTCAGCACAAAAATATAATATCATCAAATATAACAAGAACAAGTATGAAAAAATTGACTTAAATAATTCTCTTTTATTTTGGAAAAATATTTTTTTGTTGTTTTCTCTGTAAGTAAACATTAATTATAAATTTTGAAGATAATGAAATTTTAATGGAAGAATTATCGAGCATAAAAATTGATTTCATATACAACTTTGGCATTGCTTCTTATTTATTATACAAAAATATACATATTATTTTGTTTAAAATATGTCAAAATTAATCATTCTTGAATACAAAAATATATGATTTCAAAATACTTGTATTCCTAAAACAAGCATCAAAAAATAACATGTCATGCAATTTTAGTTTAATTTGGGTAATTGATTTGTTGCCTGCTTCTACTGAAAGCAAGCAGTTGTTGTAAATTATTTTTAGATTATATGAATTTTGGGAAAATATCCAGTATAAGACTTTGATTCCTGTGAAATAACTTATTAGATATTGCATATAGATAAATATCATTTTGTTTTTCAAATTTCTGTAATAGAGACTCCCCAACAAAATAATATTTCAAAATTCAAGAATCTCTCAAATAAACATCAATGAATTTGAATTGAGTAATTCTGCACCTCTCCCTCATTTGCCATAGTTTCCAATTCCTCCGCTTGCAGAATACAATTACTTCTCATTCACACAACTCTTAATTCAACATTTCAACTCGAAATTTTACTGCAAAATTAATCAAAATTTCAAAAATATTTTAACATTTATTTAAATGAATGAAATATTACGTGTAATGGAAAGGACATGTTGAATGTCGAAAAAAAAAAAAAAGCCAAGACATCATAGGCAAATGCACTGGAAATATTAAATAATTTAAAAATACATTTTAAGCATAAGAACTCTATAATTTTCTAAGCACTTTTTGTATAAAAAAGTGCTTTGGTATTTGTAATTTTTCACTTTTTATGAAAGTATTTTACAGCTGTCTTTATTTGTTTTATAAACATATGAAATTATTATACATGCAAGTAATTGTAATTTGAATTTTGAAATTAATTCAATCATTCTATAATTAAGAATTGAAAAAAATATTTGTCTATGTAAGCGGCGAGAATTAATTTTTTTTAAATTATACTTTTAAATTCCAGAACATTTTAATAATGAAAATAAAAACTAATTAAAAAAAGTGTTATTTTTATTTATTTCCTTAAATGTAACATATATACAAAAAATATTACTATATAGTTTCATTTATGGATTTAAAAAGTTCAATTTCAAAATAATATGCATGATGACGTTCGTACTAAAATTAAACTTTAAAGAACTTTTAATACATATTTAGTACACAAATTAAAATTCTTCAACAAATATTAGGGGGACCGGAAAGTAATGTCGTTTCTGCGGATGTCGATATTCGTTAGTCATTTATCAACTCATGGTGTACTTCAAAGTCACCTTAAAACATTTTCAGGTTGGAGGGACTTATTTACTAGTCAATAATTAAATCTTAAGTTAGTTTTGCTGCAGGTTTAGGTGAAATAGCCAGCCAAATACCAGAAGAACATATCTGACAATATATGCTTTTTGAGTTTCATAAGGTTAGTAACGTAACGGTTGCTACCCAAAACAAATGTTGATCCAAAAGCATTAGACGTTCAAAAATACTTAAGGCGGTTTTCTAATCCAATAAATTAAATATTTCCGACTCGTGGCCTATTAGGAAGACCAACAACATTACAATGACATGTTAAGGGCAGGAAGTGGAAGCAAATAGGTGTCAGACAATCGAGTAACAGTCAAACACTCTAAACCAACCTTGGTTGACCATCCATGAACATTTACAGCAGATTGGTAAAGTAAGCAGAACAGATGATGGGTACCGGAATAATATGACCGAAAAAAATAAAGCTAACTGATCTACTACTCACAATGCAACTAATTGCCACAGCGGTACAATACAGAAGAGTTTTTTGATCGCTTGAGCCCTGGAAATGAAAAATGGGTCCTCTATGATAAGTTAAAATGAAAAACACAGTAAACCTCTCCAAATGAATCGCCAAGAAGTAAAGTTACTCGCTTTTCTGTGTATGGTGGAGTATTCCCGGAGTAGTTCATTTTGAAGTGCTGAGATCTGGACAAATTGTGAATGTTACTTTACTTTGAATAATTATATCGAGTAAATCAATATTTAATTGAAAAATGCCCAGTCTTTGTCAAAAGCTAAGGTGTTATTCTGCAATATGATAATGTAAAACCATTCTGTGCAAGATGAACCCTGAAAAAAATGTATGAATTGGGATGAGAAGTATTGCCTCACCCACCATACTCACCAGAAATTGCGCCGTTGGATTTCATTTTCTTCCGATCACTACAACATTTTTCTAGTGGCAAAAAAATTTGAAAATTTGGATTCTGTTCAAAATACCATCAGCAGATATTTTGCTTTAACACCAATTGATTTTTATTGATCCGGCATTAACAATTTGCACATTAGATGGCAAAAATTTATTCATAGCAATAGTTATTACACCATGGATTAGAAAGGAAAACTTGGTAAATATTTATCTGTTTGAATTTAAAAGAGGAAAACTACATTATTTTCCAGTCCCCCTAATATTATATGTACCTCACGGAAAAAAAAGAAATACTCAAAAATGAATACCTAGACGTACTCATTTTGAAATGAGTATGTTTGTATCAGATTTGAGCGTATATCTTTATCGAATGTGAACATTACAAGTATTCAAAACCAAAAAAAAAATGGGAAATCAGCATTCTCAAAAAATTATTACAGATATAAGGACTATAAAAGTTCCTTTTATATACTGACTACGTATTTTACAAAGAGGGTTTCAAAAACAAATATGGTTTGCTTTAATATTTCGAACTATATTTCGTA
Organism: Nephila pilipes; assembly: GCA_019974015.1. Lineage (NCBI taxonomy): Eukaryota > Metazoa > Arthropoda > Arachnida > Araneae > Nephilidae > Nephila > Nephila pilipes. Next base: position 73,097 of record BMAW01034193.1, read on the forward strand.
TTTACCACGCTACACGCGGTAGAATACAGGAATATTAAAATGAGTAAGTACGCATACTCATTTTCGCGTCTGTGTTTGTTTACATTTTCTTTCCCAGTGACTCACTCACCACTACAGAAAGATTCTTTTATTTAAGATATAAAAATGTTGTTGAAATGTTATTGATCATGATTTTCTGATTTATGATTTGAAAATGATTTTCTGTGAGTAGTTATTTGTGCTTTGCAGGTGTTTTTTTTTTGTCTGTATTCATATTGCATCGTAATCGTAGCTTAGTGACTTCTTACTTTAATTTGCATTAAAATTATTTTCATGCAAGTAAATAATTGTGTATGAAGCTTATATTTCATAGAATAACATTACAGTATTCAAAAAGCAGTGTTGTTAAAATTTTGAGCCATTTTGCTACATTTTTTTATCCATGACTTTACAGCGATGATGTTCGACAAGAATTCCAGGTAAAATTGAACTTTGATGGATCCCCTTGGCGATTTTTTTTACATGGCGCCAAAGCGGGTATTTCAAACTCGGAGCTTCCGAAAGAGAAAAAAAGATTGCGTCGTGCCTGGAAGGCAAATGAAGTACCAGAATGACACCAAGGCGGGTATTTCAAATGAGAAGCGAGAGAAGATGGCGTCGAATCCCCTTTTACAGATTTTATAGGGTTACCATAAACAAACCTGCATGGTAACCACATTAGCGATTTATCGCCAAAAGAAAGTTAAAGTTCGCCAGGCCCCCTCCAACTTCGATTCAACCGAATTTTGAATCGGAAGTTTTGTAACAAAAACTTCATAAAGTGTAAAATAATATATAAGATGAAGAAAATGATACTTGCAAATAAAGGAGCGCTTATTTATTTCCCTGAAAATTTTAATTGATATATATTTTTCTGTTTAAAATTCATTTTCGATACAACAACACACAGTATCGGAAAATAAATTCAAAACATACTCACTGGATTGTTTGATTCTCATATTTGATGCAGTAACAGATTCACAAATAAATACATGACACTCATTTTTCTATTCTACACTCATAATTGATACAAGATTATATTCAAAAATGAGTATGTGAAGTTTCCATTTTGAGTACGTACAAAAATGAGTATGTACGAGACTCAAATATGAGTATGTTGGGATAGGAACTATTTTGAGTATGTGACGTGCTCAAAAGTGAGTACGTGAAGTTGCCATTCTGAGTATGTGCTTGTTACTAAAAATGAGTATGTGCGAATCTCAAATTTGAATACGTTGGGATCGGAGCCATTTTGAGTATGTGAAGTATTCAAAAGTGAGCACTTTCTACTCGATTTTGCATACACGTTTTTCGCAGTGCTTAGTGTATTATCATAAATACGCAATTATTTTCTTCTAAGTACACTGCATAAAATCACTGTGTGTTTATGATAATATTATTAATATGAAACAACTATTTTTCTGACTTTCTGGAGTACTTTAATAATCCTCCAAAGTTCAAAAAAATTTATATCTAAAAACAGTTCCAACTTTAATTACAAAATATTAAAGTTGGAATCGGTTTTGTTTATTACGCGATAAAATAATCAAATTACTTTCCAAATTTTAAAATTAATGTAAACAATAAAATATTAATTCATATAATAAATCATTACATCTCACGATAATATTCTGCAACGATATTTAAATTTAAAGTAAGTCATTTAACTCATTTGTTTTCGTCAATTTTTCCAAGATTCACTTGTGCTCCAATCCACACCAGATGAGAGACCAAATTTAAAATCAACAGTATTCATGAATCACACTGGTAATTAACAAAATTATAACTGCATGAAATAGAATCAGTATATCAATATGCCCGGTCAACTATGCATATTTAGTTTTAATTTTAACAACAACATTATAAGAAGAAATAATGATTTCTTTCCTCTTATATTTGCTTAAAATTCAGATCGAAATTTCGCAAAACGGGTGAAAAAATCGGAAAACCAAGTACAATAAAATAGAATAATTTGTTATGCGTATTGAAATTATTAAATTTGAATTCCTTAATTATTATCAATCGGAAAGTGTAGATACACAGCAAGGAGTTAAAATAAAATATTTCTGCTAGCAATCAATTCCGAAATAACATAAAGAGCCTACCAAAAAGACAGCAGTTTCTTTTCCTTATTTGTTTTACAGTGACCTCCACAATCATTTTCTTTATGCCTCCATTATAATTACTTTGAACCAAAGTAATTGTTTGAATCCCATGAATCATTTTGCAATTCATCCGCCATTTTATTTTGACTGCGTCTCCCAGCTTAAAGAGCGAAAATGCTTCATTGGAAAAGGTTTTGCAATTTTTACTGAAATAATTTATATGTAGCGGTTTAAAGCAATGTTTGTCTTTTTATTTGAGTAAATGGAGTTACTTATTTGATAAGATGAAAGCCATTTTTATTACCTATTTTGTGATGAAATTCGAAAACAATTAACAAATTGTAATCTGTGTAACATAAAATCTTACGAACATTTCCTCATTTAGTACTATTGTTGTTTGTTTGAAAATATTAAAGCGTAATCCACATAAAGTAATATTTATAATATTTCGAACAACTATAGAATTTTAAGTGGCCCTCTGGGTCAAAGAAACCGAGAGTCCACTGTTTTTTCGAGTAAAATCCTACTCAAGGCCCTTGGTTCAAGCCGAGAAGGTCTACATTCCGACCTCAAGTAAGAAATTTTTGGGGGTGCTCCATAAAGAGTACCGCGGTTCTGCGTATATATATATATATATATATATATATATATAAAGATTATTGATTCTCTGCAGGGTCCCTTAGTTTGATCCGAGGGAGCTTAAATTCCAATATTAGATATGAGGTGGTGAGGAAGAACTCCATGCCGGGTATTGTAACCCTGTCACGTATAAGGTCTTCTTAAATTTCAACTATTTTTTTAAAAGCGAAGAAAATTCAAATAACATTGGAATAAATTTTAAATTGAAAAACAAACAAGCATTGCAATATAAGGAATCATTGGAACATTGAACAAAATGAAACACTGAAATAAATTTAATATTTACCTCTTTTTAACAACTAAATCAGTTTTTGCTCCCATTTAAATGAACATTCAGAATAAATTTAAAAAAAAAATTAAAAAAAATGATGGATTGTGTGGATTGGACCTGCTAAGGGGGAGAAAAAAGTTCTTCACATTTTTCTTTAAAAATTCAAATAAAATTGCTAGGCTCGATTTCTTCGACATTCCCAGAAATGCAAAAATGTTTATAAAATATCATATACTTTCATTATTTTTTTTTAAAAAAAATTTTAGTTAGAAATAAATGAAACAAATTGTAAGAATAGTAAATTAATTTAAAAATCTAATATTTTCTACATTACCGTGTAAATGTCGATAAAATGTATTAAAACTATTTTACATGTCAATAAAATGAGTTTAAGCTATCTATATCTCTAGTGAAGCATTCGAAAAAATTGTAGAAGAATTAGTTCGGATTAAAGTTAATAAAATTAATTTTTACAGTCAGTTTATGTCAGCATATTTTTTGCTACAAATATCTTAAATTTTTCATTATCTTGTTTCAATATTTATAAGTTTCGGTTTCGGAGTCTATATATATACTACTATTTTCAAGATTAATAATAATTATAATGTTCTGTTATGACTCCCGAATATTTACTCTTAAATATATATTCCTGTTCGATAGATTTTTTTAATCACATGAAACATCTTCTCAGGAACAAAATCTTCTCATGTTTAGGCAACCAATGTCAATAATAAGGTAGCTTTATTTTAACATAAATATTTAATTAATTTATTTTACGTGAAATAAAATATATAACGAGTTTAAAGAGAATATTGTATACTAAAAAGATTTTAAGAAATGCATTTAAAGAGAAGTATGCTGGAAAGTAGAATTATGCCTTTCAACTTATTTCCTTTCATGTTTCTTAATCTAAAGTACTAAAATTTATGTTTCATTTATCGAAAAATATGTAAGAATTTATGTAGACATTTCCATATTATTTTTGAATTAAATAGGATCTTACTGGTTACTCAGGAATAAATTTTTTATTTAGAACTTTTCAAAATGTGTTACATCTAAAAACAATTTTCTGAATGCAATTCGACTTAACCATTTTCTCACTGAGAAAACAAAATTCTCATTAGGGAATTGCAACATTTGTGAATATTCTCTGAATTAACGTCATTCTTGATTTTATGTCAAAGTATTTCTTAAAAGTTCTGAACATATATTTTCCATTTTCCAAATCCATTCCTTATTCATTTTTTTTACAGATGAAGTTGCAGAAAGTTACATTCTATGAATAAAATTGATCCGAAAGAGCTACTAAATCGGATACGTATCTTTGCATTTTTCAAATTGTAGAAATATTTTTGGTATAATTTCTTAGCTTCCTAGAAAATAAACTCAGAAGATCAACAGCGAATGGAACAGAAGCAATTAATTTAAGTGGAACTTAGAAAGCTCTACTCTAATTTCAAAAGTAATCTTTATGTTTCCGTAAATGTAGTAAATTTAATACTTTTGAGGCATGTAAAGGCACTATTTTTAGTTTTCAAAGTATCAAAACTAAGAATTAAAAAATGTATTTTATTTCTTTATCAATAGATATGTAATTTTATTTTTCAGAGATTATCTTGATGTTTATAAATTCGAAATAGTACTGAAGCAAATTTACCTTATGCTATGTTACATTCCCCTTAAGGGTTTGATGGAATATAGCCATTTTCAGTTTTGCCCATCTAGATAAAATTTTGGTTTATCTTAAATATCTCTTTCATAACTGGATGTTCACACACATTTAAGGTATTTCGACGCCAAATGCTTACCAAACTTTTGGTTTTACTGTAATTCGTTGTTATACTTATCTACAATGTAATAATCATACTTATATGAATGATATAATTGTAAAGATACTTTTATTTTTCTTAAAATTTTAAATGGATTGCTAATTTGGAAAAATGGTTATTTTATGTTGAAACGATTCTTTAAAAGAAAGATTTTCGAATATTTTAATAAAAGCCTTTGTTTTGAAAAAAATATTTCCGAGCAAATTTATAGAATTTCTTCATATAATTATTTTAGTAAAATTATTTCAAAAATTGAGAGAGAGAAAATGAATATATTTCAACATAACCTAAGCGTATAGAAACAAAATTTTAATTAAATTAATATTTTTAAGATAATTGCTTACATACATAACAAAAGGAAATTAAAGCTATTTTGCTATTTTATTAAATACATGTAGCTATTTAATAAATGTATGTGTTTTGTAAGTAATTATATAGTTGAAAAATAAAAACCCTTTTTATATTTATTACTAAATCTTGGCTTTTTGACAGCAGTATAGTTAAAGTATTATTTATGATCATGATTTTAAAAATTCCTTCATATGTATGTTTGACTAAGTTTTAAATAGTTTCTTACTAAAGTATTTCAAAGATGATTTAAATACCCGTATTTCAAAAATATTTACATTTATGAATATATATATATATATATATATATATATATATATATATATATATGTGTGTGTGTGTGTGTAATTTTTTTTTCTCTATAATACATATTTATATAAATACAATGTGTATACATGTGTTGACATATAACTTAACTTTTACAAATAATAGAAATAGTAGGACATTGCTCATTGTAAAATTATTAATATTCATTAGTTTCTTCATGCTTATTTTACTAGTAGTGTTATACATCTATTTTAATTAATATGTATGAAACTATGTATTATTTACTAAGTAGAATATTAAAAAGACATAAGAAATTAGCGAATAGCTTCTTTTATCTAATTGATTACAAAAGAAATGTTTGAAAAAATAATATAGATTTTATAATGAACATTGCGAAATATATATCATTTTTAATGGAGTTGGCTAGCCTATTTCACTTCAGTTAATTTTATTGCATTTTTGTAAGATATTGTACTTTAGATTATACTGCTTTACATAATCATATACATAATTTATATAAGATATTGTATACTGCTGTTTGTAGAAAATGCAACACCATGAAAGAATCATCAGAATCAAATGAAATTTAATGCAGAAACGACTTGTACTGATACAAATAAATGATGAAATTTTCAAAACAAAAGAAACAAATTAAGCGTCCGAAATCAGTATTTGGTGCAGCCACCATGCGCTGCAATAAGTGCTGCTATACGACGTGGCATGGAGTCAAACAGATGTTGAATATCTGCTTGAGGAAGAGAATTCCATATCGCTTGTATGCGCAACCAAAGTTCGTCTTTGGAAACTACAGGACGCGGATCACGAGCGAGACGCCGACCAACCATATCCCACACGTGCTCAATAGGCGACATATCCGGTGAATAAGCAGGCCAAGGAAGAAGTTGCATGCGTTGTGCTGAACAGAAGTCTCGAACAGTCCGCGCAACATTATCCTGCTGAAAGATAGCTCCAGGGATGCCTTGAAGGAAAGGAACGACTTCGGGCTGTAGCACTTCACGGACGTACCTGTTGCTATTGAGATTACCCTCAATTCGTATCAAATTGGATCGTCCATGATACGAAATCGCACCCCAGACCATAACTCCGGGTGTTCGACCACTATGTCGTTCAATAATACACTCAGGAAGGCAGCGTTGACCGGCATAACGTCTAACACGAACACGGCCATCATGGGTCCACAAATTGAAGCGTGATTCATCTGAAAAGACAACTTGGTGCCAATCAGCTCGCCTGTCTCTGTGCTCAAGAGCCCACTGCCGACGCAGCCGTCGATGATTCGCCGTGAGGGGAATCCTGTATAAAGGCACCCTTGCACGCAATCCCCGGCGCAGCAGACGACGACGAATTGACGAAGCCGACAATTGTACACCTGTAGCAGTAGACCAACGTGCTGCCAGCTGCCTGGAGGAAGCTGTGCGATCATTCACCGCCATGCGGAGCAGGTGTCGATCATCGCGCTCTGACGTCACCTTCTGTCGTCCAGTGCCTGTTTTTCGAGTTGTTCGGTGCTCGTCGGTCCACTGCTTCCAAACTCGCATCACTGTGGAACTGTTCCGCTGCATACGAGCTGCTATTGCGCGATAGGAAAATCCTCCTTCTCGAAGGCCGATTATCCTCCCTCGTTCAAACTCCGTAAGTTGCTTGAATTTCTTATTCTTCCGTCGTGGAGGCATACTCAGGTCTCACTAAACGTTTGCCACTAACAAATAATCATAGACTTTTTTCAACGTCCCGCTACAGCACTTTATTTATACGCTTTCAGCATCAATTCAGAGGGCGCGCCGCGCACGCGCGATGGCTCTGAAACTTTATTAATTTGCATAATATCCTATAATTGACATTTGCTGCGAATTTCATTTGATTCTGATGATTCCTTCATGGTGTTGCATTTTCTACAAACAGCAGTTTACTTTAGATAATACTGATTTACATGATTACGACTTGTTAATTATGTAAATAAGTATTATTGTATAAACTGAAGTGAAATGAATAAGAGGGACGGATGAGAGACTAGAGAAGTTAGTGCTCAAAAGAATTTGGAAGAACCATTTATAAAAGCAAATCGGAGAAGGAATGATAAAAGAAAGAAATTGGAAAGTTTGATTCAATAATTAGTGTAAAGTGATCGTCAGTGAATAAATAGTTAGCAAGATACATATTATATGTTTAGTATATGTTATGATTCGGGCATTCATAGTCAGTGGTAAATTTAGTAGTATTTTCTTTAATTACTCTGTAGGAGTGGGTTCGTGAGGGGCTGCTTCACAGGCGTGGTAAATATCTTGAGTGGTAGTTATTTTAAAGAAAAAAATAATAAAATTGAGTTTAAGATTAACTTGTGCGATTTTTAGACTCAGTATTGGCTGTATGAATGCTATTTAGATTTGATGGTTCAAATATGCGATAATAACGAAGTCGAGAAGTCACAAATTATTTGTAAAATAAAATTCAGGGCAATTTCTTTTACGAATAACTGCACAAATTATATTACCAATTTGTTATTGTAAACATTTTTTTTAAATTTCAAATACCATTCAACTCTTAATTAGAGAAGAATTCTTGAATTATTCGCTGCTTGCGTTTATATAAAACATGATTCAAATTCTGTAGGAGAGTTCAAAAATATGTTTATAATAACTGAAAGTAATAATAAGTAATCTAGGAATCTAGGCAAACCTTGAAGTAACCAAAATTATTACGTCCACTTCCAGATTTCAGCATTCGAAATACTACGATTTTAACAATAAGCAACTTACAATTTAATTTTCGAGCTGTTAAAATCTGTCCTGATCTCTCTTATTAGTCATAGTGGTATTGGGCAATTTCATCTGAGGATTCTATTTTAATTAATACAGCTCCGTACCAAATAACCACGGCTTTCTTTCACTCTGAATCTACATTTAAACCACTTAAATATACTGTTTTGTAGGATTCACTGTCCTACAATAATTCATTTAGGGGAAAAATTCCTTAAGTAATACATTTTTTTTCTTAAGTTATTCTGTAGCTTCATTTAGATGCAAACAAATGCTTGTGTTATTACAGAATGTATTTATTGGAAATGATTTACAAAAATTTACTAGAATGAATTAAAAATTCAGAACTGAATTCTGGAACAGTAATCTTATTTATTTGAACAGTTAAAATGAATCAATGTATATTAATAAAACGTTAACCTTAAATAATCGAGATATATTAGATAAATAAAATTAATTTTTATCTGTCTGTTGGTGAATTTACCATTTAGAATCTTCGAATTTCAAAAACTAAATAAATCACCAATTGGGACACTCGAAACTGGTCCTGTATCGTGTTACTCACAGCAATGTCAGGCCGTTACCTCAATCCATTCTGCGAATACTAAGAGAGATATTTTCCATTCTGCACCAAATTTTAATATCACGTACTTGATTAGAGACTATTTGTACAATTTAGAATAAACTAGAGAATATGGCGGCTGAGAGAAAAATCTGGTATGCCATACCTATTATCAACATAGTACCACGTCAGGCACAGGTTAGTTAACTGAACAAGACAGCTGATGCATCAGATGTTCATATACATGCAATGATTGGTTTAGTTATCATAAGGATCCAGTTTTCAATCAATGTTTTGATGCATTCACGTAGTTTTGAATTATAGAATTAAGTACATGCTTATTTGAGTTAAAATGATTGAGATTTTCCTGTTTTTTTTAATTGTTAGTAACTTGAATTTAATAAAATCATTTAAATATATAATGGTAGTTAGTTATAATATATGAAGGTTATTAGAATAGTAATGCCTCTATGAACCTAATTCTTTTTATTCAAACTTCTTGTATTCAAGTCATAAGTGTCTTCTGTGCAATGCAATTGTTTTTATGCGCCGTTGGTTTGTTCAGAAGTAATGGAGATATAAGGAGGTAAAGTGTCAAGGGTTTAATCACCGATATTGGCATCTTTCACCTCTTCTTAGAAATGAATGAGCATCTTGAGGAACATCACTTTCTCTCTGACGATGGGCTGAGAGCCACAATAAGAACCTGGTGTTAACAAAAATCAAAGGATTTCTTTTATGACAGTTTTTCCAACCTATCATGTGTTGACGCAAATGTGTGGAAAAGGATCGGAACTGATCGTGTATCAAAATGAGAGTAATACGTTACATGGAGGACATATGCATCAAGAATTGTAAAAATCGAGAAACAAATAAAAAAGTTACAGTTAGAGAAGCCATACTCCTCTTGAATTTATGCACGTGTAAATATACAACTGTTAAATAAAGAAACCCTTTAAAACATATGAATTAAAGTAAATAGTAATCATTCGACAAGAAAAAAAAATTGTGGTTATGGAAACTGTAAAAGAGTTATTGTTTTTGCTTGAAAAAAGAATCTTTCAAACGATATTTATTATTTTAAAATTTGGACAAAATGTATTGATAATTCAAAAAAATAATAATAATTATCAGGACTGACAAAAATTTTAATAAAGTCAAAGAACAAAGTTTTTGTAATTATGAATCATAAAAAAATATATTAGTAATAGATTATGATAAAAAAGATTCGTTACTTAATAATATAGAAGAAAACGAAAAATGTTAATACTAAAAATTTCTAAGCTATCGGCCTTCGTGAAATAAAATGCAGTTATAATTATTTGGATCATTATTGCCATGTGATTTTTATATTGATGCAGTGTTTAATGCTGAAATATTGCATCTAATTGTTTCTCATAATAATTTTGTTTTGGTTGGAAGCGTACATCCGGGGATAATGCTCGTTAAATCTGTTGAGGTTCAATGTCCTCCCGTTAGCGTAGTGTGGAGGTTAGGAGAGATAGGTGCCATCTCAAGAGTCGTCCTCGTCACTTGACTCGGGTACGAAATAACGATGTCCGTCTCTAATAGCCCTCGTATTGCTTCTATTGTAACGTTAATAAAAATCAATCAATCAATCAATTAATTCACGTAGGGAAAATTTTAGGGAACATAAGTTTTAACACAACAGTGGGGAAAAAACCGTTCCTAAAATGATTAAGTAAGAAAAGTGTTTTAGAAGAAATAGATTACTACTAAGAAAAGTCTTTTCGAAAGAAATACGATAAATGTATTTTATTTATTATATAATGTTTAGCTTCTTTCCATATGTCGAGAATAGTAATTTTACGATACACTAATTATAATTATGAGTATCATGCAATGAAAATGTATTTCAGTAAAATACATCTTTTATGTCTTTGCATTTTATGCTTATATTCTATTCTTTATTTGCTTTATGATACATTTAGACTTGATATTATTATTTGTCAGAAATTCTTAACTACATTTAAACTCTTTTAAAGTGTATGTAGCTCATAGAACGAATATTACGAACATATTATAATGAAATGTAAAATTTGTTTGAAAAAAACTGACCTAACTATAAGCAAGTAAAAACGAAAGGTAATTGAAGAATTATACTTTATTTAATGTTTATGTTGCATTTTCTGGTTCAAATACTGTTGCAAAGTTTTTTATTTGGTTATTGTAATATTTTTAAATGTGTTGAAATTATTCAAACATGATGTACAAAGCATGCTGTAGGATGGTTCCAGATTTTTTATTACTTTTTTTGTGTTACCAAATGATTATTAACGATTAATTAAATTTTCAAATAGGTGTGGGGCAAGATTGTAATACTGTCATATTTTTCTTATTACTGTAATAAAACTGAAATTTGCAGTACAGTGATGCAGCTCTTTTTTTTTCAATATATTATTTGATGTCTCAGTCATCCAAATCCGGTCAAGATAAATAAGGTCATCTAATGTTGTAAATTCTATTTAGTAATTACTTTTTAAAACATCACTAAGAATTTAATTTAACCTTTTTTAATTTTTTTTATTAATTATTTTTTGTTTGAAGAAATTCGTTTGCTGCTTTTGTGATTGTATTTTTAAAAATATGATGTAACATTCAAACTGAGCTTATGCACAAGTGAAACAGTAGTTGTTTTCGTGCAAATATTAGAAAAAGTAGTAGTTCACACAAAATTAATTTCTTTATAATATACTTAATTGCTGTTTGGAAAGCCAAATACGAATTAAATGAATTACAAAATGGGATTATTTTCTTAAATAATATCGCCAATGTTAATGTTATATTGGTATCATTTCCTATCAAGTTGTTCTTTCTTATTTTTAGACAAGACCGAATAGTTGGACCGAAATGTATATTTGGTTTCAAGCCAATTTGGGAACAAATTCTGAAATTTATGGTAAAGTTTAATTTTTTGAGTTGAGTTTCGAATTGAAAAGTGGCCAAAAATATTTCATGTTATATGACTGAAACTAGCCACTAAATTTTCGTTTTTGTATAAAACAAAATATATCTATTGCTATTATTTCAGATTTCGTTGTACACACACATGTTACAGAAAGATATCTTAACTCAATGGTTGATAGTATTATTGGTAATTAACGTTCTCTTTAGAAACAGTGAAAAATTTATAGCTTTGGTGAGAAGTATTATATTATTTTCAATTTCTAATTTAAGTTCCAATGGCCTTAAGGAATGAACTTTTTAAAACAAATAACAGTAAAATATTTGCTTGTAACTACTTTATAATTATTCATTTTAATGATGAGTTTCTGCCATTTAATCTTTCAGTTCGTCGATAAATGAAGAGGACTGAAATGAAAATAAGGATCTAACAGTTAAATGATGCATTTGAAAAAAATTATTCATTGTAGAAATAAAACTGTATTCATTTTAAGAGTAGAATATATAGTTCTAAATTTTTTTAAGTTGAAATAGCACTATAAAACTGTTTTTACTCTTACAATAAACATATCCTGATTCAATAAGTCTTCGCTTAGCATTTTCACAATTAACGCTGATTCAATATCTTACGTCATTTTGTTTTACTTAACATCACATTGTATTTTCTTGTCATATGCCATGTCTCTTATTAGTTTGACCATTAATTTATTTATTATGTGAACCATATCGCAAAGACTAAATAGCAAACAAAGTGAATGTTTGTATATATGTTTAGTAATTTGGTAAAACTTTTGAGTATATGTATGCTAGTATGTATGATACGCAATACTTATATATAGGAAGAGTATACGTACATAGTATACCAAACCTACAATTATTCATGTGTTTACTTCATTAATGAAGTTACGCGGAAGAGAAGCAACTCTATTTGCTTTATCCCATTATGAAAAACGAATGAATCTCTCTCTCTCTCTCTCTCTCTCTCCTAAGCCTTTTTACTAATAAAACAACTCTTTAAATTTTATAAGCTTAAAAGGGTTGTGACAATCATTACAAAAATTAACATTATACTTCTTTGAGAATGTTTGTTGAGAATGTTAAGGGAGACATACATTATAAATTGCTTGTTAAGAGTGACTTAAATTATTATATAAACATTTCATAATGAAAGCAAAATTTATTTTCATTTGGTTTTGTTCTTCCGTTTTCATATCCATTTTGTGTTAAATTGACCTCATTTAATGTTGTTTCATTCAAAACATTGCATTTTAGGAACCCATCCTAAGAGCAAAACCAAATCTCAGAGTAATTAATTTTTTTTTTCAGGAAAACAATAGAAAATGTTCTTTATGTAGAAAAATAGACAAGATTTAAATCCTTATATAAGTCATGTAAGTTTACAATTGTCGTATTTTGGTTATATTTAACATCATCTAAATACTGTCTCAGAATATTATCTAAAGGCTTGAAAATGATCAAAATGCGGGGACAAAAGCACCACTCGAATAACCACATCGGGAAAAATATTCCTAATCTTCATGCAAAATCTATTAAGAGTTATTAGAAATTGTTTACAATGCAATTATTACAACGTTTCTTAATTGAATTTATACATTCTATCTAAGTAAAATATAGTTGCAAACATTATGATAGGCTCTGTAAGATACGTGTTTTCAATAGAAATTGCTGATTTCCTTTGACATCCTAGTCACATGATAAATCCTATCACTTATTGCTAGTCAATGCGCCTCGCTGCAGCCACCTTTTGCTTTTCAAAGGAACTTCCTTTAAGCATAACATTTTTCTTAAAATATTAACACACACAAGTAAGACATTGAGCTGGATATAATAGAATTTTCATTTTATTTATAAGGGGAAAAAACAAATAGAGATTTTCTTTTTTACTTGAAAAGATTTTGAGAATTTAGCACATCATAACTTAATTATTGAGTTTGAAATTAAATATTTCAATTATAACAAGGATAAGATTGTTGTCAGCGTTGACTTCAACAAAGAATACGTGATTGCATGCATCATGTGATCATTATATATTGATCCCATTGTAAAATTTTAGGAAAATATTGCGGATATCTTGATTAAAATTGTTACGCTATTTAAGAATAATATCAGAAAACCTTATATATAACTTACATGAAAGAGCTAAATGAATAGTATTTATTACATTAGTGTTACAAATGCTTTTCTCTCTAAACCTGTACAATTCTGTCTTCAAAAGATAACTTACAACAAAAATGCAACCATTTTTTCCTCTTATGTGTGTAAATTGTGGTTGAGATTTCTATCCATTACTATAAAAACCTTAAATCGAATTATTCCTTTTCTTAAAAAGTTTTAAAGCATATTTCGGAAGGACAATAATACAGGGTGGGCATAAAGTCCGTAAAAACCTTAAAAATTTATAAAACCCGGAAATTAAACAAAATAAAAATAACAGTTTGCAGGTTTAGCATCGATAAGTCACAGGATTGTTTTTAGATAAGAAAAAAAAATTCAAAAAACAGCCGATAGGTGGCGTTTTGTACATAAGTGAAAAAAAAGACACTCAAATAACAAAAATAATTTATTATAGCAGTATGTGTTCTACTTGACCACCACCACACATTGAAGGCGTGTCACAAATCCAGCAACGATTTTAAATATTCCTACAGCCAAAAGTTTGTTGGTGTCAGATCTGGAGACCGAAGAGGTCATGGAAACTTGAAATGTTTGCTAATTTTTTTTTTCTTTTCCGAGTTTTAGTTTTAGTTTTATCAATGTCGCCCTAGAAGCAACACGATGGCTATTGGCGACGAACCTCGTAATTTTGAACCACGGTCAAGTGACGAGGACGACACCTGAGCTGGCACCCCTCTCTCCTAACATCCACACCACGCCAACGAGAGGACTTTGGGTCCCGAACAGATTTAAAGTGCATCCGCCTCGGCTACACTGCGGGTCTTTGGCGGCCAAGGATCGAACCCGCGACTGAACGAAAACCGCCGGCCGCAAGTCAACGACCTTGACCACTAGGCAAACGTTGCCCTTTTCCTTCCCCGAACCACTGTATCAAGAATTCTTCTGGATTCGCAGTATGTCTTATTGCTCCATCTTTCATAAACGTAACAGTAAAAAATGCATCTTTTTCACACAAATATGGAACAACCTTTTCGTGGAGAAGCGTTAAATAACTCTGAGCATTTACTGTCACCGTTTTCCACCCATTTACTGGACACCGTGTTTCAAAGAATAGGGGTCTAATGATGAAGGAACCTGTGAACCTACACCACACTGTGACTTTAAGGGAATGCAGTGGTTTCTCTGTGTTCACTCGTAGAATTGACGTCATCCAGTTGCGACAGTTATGGGTATTAACGTCGCCATAGATCGAAAAATGAGCTACATCTGTCCACAAGATATTAAAGACCCAAGAGGAATCTTGTTCAATTTTGGAGATAGCCAACCTCGCCAATGCTTCTTTCTCTACGGTATCCAAAGATAAAAGTTCATGGCAAGACTATAATTTGTATGGATATTGATTAAGAACTCCATGAAGAATGTTGCGTATAGAGGATGGTGGTAAGCCCAAGCGTCTGCCAGCTTCCCTTGCACTGCTAGTCCCTGCAGCGGAATCTGACTCTAATGTTTCCATTTCGGCTGCAACGCATGTCGAACGTGTGTGACTTAGACTTGGTCTTCCGGACCTAAAGCGATCCTCGAACAATCCAGTTTCCTCAAATCGCTGAACAAGCTTTATGAGGCCTGCCAATATTAAAGGCCCTTTTCCAGTCTTTACATTTTTCTAAAGTCGAAATTTACGCAGTGCAACATTCGCAGATTTCTCATTCACGTAAAACAGCTTCATCAATAAAACTTTGTCTGCCCCACTAAGCATCCTTATTCATTTAGTTGGCATGCAACGGAGAATTGGATCTGGATCAAGAGCATCAATATTTATAATCGCCTATCTCATTTGCATATTTCCATCTAAGTCGTTTGTACCAGCGCCATCTGTTGGCTGTTTTCTGGATTTTTTTTCTTATCTTAAAAAAATCCCGTGACTTATGGATGCTAAACCTACAAACCATTTTTTTATTTTGTTTAATTTTCCGGAGTTTATAATTTTTTTGCACAATCTGTACTTAACATCATTATTTAATCAAAAAAAAGTTTCTACTTGATATCGATTTCCAATATAGATCATTTCGTAATAAATTAATTTCTGTTGATATCGATTTTATGTTTGATCACTAATTTTTTTCATCTGTGTATCAGTTTATTTGCTTTCATATTTTTAGATCATGAAATCAAAACACTATTAATATTAAATTTCATGATATAACCATATATTTCATGGTATTAATAATTTTAAGATAATTAAAATTAAGTATACGGTACACATCGTTGAATTTGGCAATTTTTGATAACTTCAGAAACATGTTTTCAGTGTTAAGAGGGGAGAATCTAATATTGAGATTATTAACAGAAAAAGAAAAGGTTAGCCAAAATGGAATAGTTATCGAACAAAACAAATCACCAAATTCATCATGCACCGTATACATGTTTTTTTTTTTTTTTTTAATTTAAATTTTGAGAATTAAATGTAATATTTTTCTGATGTTTTTCTTATTGTAACATAATTGAAGTGTCAACTTTTGAAACTAGTGAAAATAAAATTTAATAGCAATCAATAATAGTAAATAACTTACTTTAAATTAAATTTTAAATTAAAAAAAGAAGACATATTTTATGTTCTATTCTTAATATTTTCAACATCCACTGACACGAAATTATTCAGAATTCAATTATTTTTTGCTTAACCCATGCTTAAGAATAATTGAACTTTAGTTTCTGGAAGTCCTGCATACAGCAGATGTATTACTAATATACTTGGATTAAATAATTAACTAATTATAGAAATGCTGTTTCGTGAATCATTTACTAAGTCATTAATCTACAAATTGAAGAACTGGCTACTATTAAACAGGAGATACGAAAGAGAAAATTGTTTGAAACTATTCCAATTAAAACTGTATAGATACTTATGTAGTTAATTAGGTGAATTAACTACTTAGCTAGTTAAATTTGCCAAATTTTGGTAGTTAAGTTTAGTGAAATCAGATAATTAAAGTTTTATTTGATTTTATTTCTTCCTTATTATTTATAGGAATACTATAAGAATTGGAATTAATTTGAAGTTCTAAGATAAATCTTACACTTTTAAAATTATATATATGATAATTACAGCAAATATTAGAATAATCTAAGCAACATTAAATAACTATACACATATTTGTGAGATTATTTCTATAAGAATTTTTATATTATCTCATTATTTAAAAACAGAATAATCTAACCATTTTGTCATTTTAATACAGTTTTGAATCATAATTTTCTATAGATAAAAAGTGAATATTCTGTATCAGTACTTAAGGGTCACATCTACCAGCAATTTTGATTTCGTGAACGTAACGTTAAACTAATGCAATTTCTCCCTTTTTTTTAATCTAGAGTATTATATTTATTTGAATACAATAAAGTGCACCTGAGAGAACAAATGTTTATGTGGAATGACGTTTGTCCTCCAATTTTTAAAAAGCAGACTTGCTTCAATTTTAATGGTAACTTTGTGGTTTTTTTGGTCTTTGAAAATGTTTCCAAATATTTCCAGAAATCGGATAGGAAACAGAATTCTACACAAACTTTCATTATTTTTTTGCTCTTTGGGATGTTTTTTTTTAAATTTAAATTCCAATAAATACAATAGAAGAAAGAAGAATAAGGTAGAAATTTCATTGGATTAGCATTATTTTCCCGAAATCGAGATGAATGGCTAAAAATTATTAGTATGTATGAATTATTGAAATGAAATTCTCATCCTTTTATAAGTAAAAGAAAAATTTTTTTTTATAAAACAGTAAATTTGTGACAAATTACATTTTCCTCATGGTCTTTTTATATGTAATTACTAAATGACTTTATGGAAATGAACCTATTTGTGGTCAAAAATTTATACAAAACACTTTTTCAATAAACCACTCTCTTTAAACCGATTATTTCTCTCCTGAACCACATTAGTACAACTGTGAAGCATTTAAGAAATATACATTAGCGTCTTTTTCCTTTTTGATAAAATTAATCTTTTATAATAGATATTTCTTAAAAAAGTCACAGAAGAACAGAAAATTTTTGAAAAACAAATGTGTAACTAATGTGTTAATGCAAAGAGCTTTAAGATCCAAGTGTCAGAAGCTGTGATTAAAATTAAATTATCTCTAGCATCCAAGCGATTTTTTTATCTTTTCTATTCATTCATTTCATACTTTAAAAGTGTGCAATTAACGTTTTTAATCCATTTTAAGGCATTTGCATATCATCTCTTTTCATTATACGAATGGGAAAATAGAAAATGAATATCAAAGGTTGCTTGGGGACATTGAAAAAAATAATAGTCTGTTCTATGATATTTTTTCCTCCTTGTAACTTTTATAGTAGATTTGATGCATAATAATTGTGCTAAAAAAACAAAAAAAAACTAGATAATTTCATGCTTTATTGGATATTAATTGCAACATTTTGGGCATTAAATGAGATTTTGTTAATTTTCTATGATTTTTTTTTTTTTTGATATTTTAAGCAAATAATAATAATGATGAAAATTACCAATACTGTGTTATTTAAGAGAGTACGTGATAGTTTATGAAAATTTATTTTCACTGTTCAGAATTCAAAAGTGTTCCGGTTTTATTGTTGATAAAAGATAAGATGAAAAGTAAATTAATTTAATTAAAGTAATCGTAGATGCTATAGATACATATAATTTCCCTTTCATTTTTTTTAATTGAACATGTGCTATAACAACATTAATAACTCAAGCATAAATTGTTTCATGGAAATTTAGTTAATAGAACATACTTCCTCCTAATAACTTTAAATTTGTTTACATCAGATTTAATTAAGCGGAAAATGGAAAACTTTCCTAAAAAATATTTATAATTCTTTCATATTTCTTAGAAAAGGTATACCTAAAAATAAAGGTAAGAAATTAAGTGTTTATATCACTGTCTAAGAAAGCAAACTATTTCTTTCAGAAGATACATGTTTCTTTTTATGTTGCATGTTTCGTAAATTGACATTTTCTTTCAGAAAAGTTGTCGTAGAGTGCTCTTTATACGAAGAAAAAAGTAAAGTTAAGAATATTTTGTTTACTTGTTGAATATATTTGCTCCAATTTTACACATAGAATACTCAATTTGGATTTAAGAAATTATTTGTTCGATACAAGTTATATTTAAATGTTTTATATAAAATACTTTAGGAAGGTACAAAATTTACAATCTAACTTATATATTAAATGTATAATTTTTTATCAAAACAGCCACCGTTATAATAGTTGGACTTACAATACAATTGTTATTATTTTAGAGCAGAAAATGTAACATTGTTATAAATATAAGCATGTTGTGAAATGTTTATGATAGTGTGTTTACAGATTTGTTGAAATAAATCTTTATATATGGTTATTTTTTTTTCATTTAGTTCACCTAAATATATATAAATATACAAAATAACCTATTAATTCTTTGTTTATAAAACACAAATACGACAATTCAAGTTATGATGGCAGAGCTGTAAGGTAAAAACACATTGCAATTAAAGGAAAAAAGAAATAAAATTTCATTATAAAATTAAATATAAGAGTAATTGCTGAGGAAAATTGATTCATCATGCTTTATTCGTGTATTTATGCAAGTATATATATGTAATACGTAACGTCTGCAATTTCATTACTTTTTCAGAAAATAAAATGCTCCTAATACCCTTAGTAAAACTTATCATTTTCCAGATCTAAAACGTATCGTGAATAAATATTTAATACAAATAATACGTATCTTGGAAAAATATTTTGCAGAAATGAAAATCTAATATTTTCAAGTTTCTAATATAGAAGAAAGGCGAGTAATCTCAGAATGAAACTTATGCGACGTCACTTGAAATGGCAGAACGCTGTGCTTAAGTAAAGAGGGAGCTCTGAGTTGTAGAAAAGCCGACCGTATTCCTCGTAATGTGTCATTTGTCTTTGTGACGTAGGAGGAAGGTGATCATTATCAATTGCAACATTTGATGCCTCCAAAAGTAGTCAAAGTACATTCCTGAAATTTTTAAGAGTGAAAGATGAGGGTCCAGTTAAGATTTATCGTCGTCTGCAAAATGTGTGCGGATTGAGGGTTCTTAAAGCTCTTCAGTGTTCCGACAGTGCAGTGAATTTTGTAATGCACGAACCAGCTTGGACAGTTGGCTTCAACTACATAAATCGCGCGTGGTGGTCACACAAGGAATAGTTACCATAGTGGACAAAATAATGAGATAGAATTGGGTAATCACTACACTCGAGGTAATAACAGTACTGTCTATCAGCAATTCATGCATTTCTTCAGAAAATTTAATGTAATCAGGTTTTGCGAGTTCATACACAAACTTAAAACACCAATTAAAAATTTTTAACGTTACATATTGTCCACTGAGATTATTTTTTACATGACAATGTTCTATCTCATGAGTATATAGTGAGTAAATCTTTGTTGCAGAAATTTCAAAGGGAAGTCCTCGAACGACCCCCATAGTGAACTCGCCTCTCAAATTTAAATTTATCATATCTTTGTTTCATTCAAAAAAGTTCTGAAAGGACAATTATTAAACGACAATGTGGTTTGGATCTCTTTTGAACAATAATTCTTCATAGAATCGCGGAGGTTTTTCATCCAGTCTATTCGTCCCCTCGTGGACTACCGGTGTCAGTCTACAAAGCAACTATATATAGCCATTATGTTCCTTACATATCATTCTTCATTATGTATGCTTAACATAGTGCAGCATTTAGTGTCGTATCCAAAAGGAGTGCAAAAGGACACCCCCTCTTCAGGATTTTTTTCTCGGAATTGAAATATTTTTGGATAATTATTTTGTTATTTTCTCTTTTTTTTTGTTATTTGCTATTATTCTCGTAGATATTCTAATTTTTTTAAACATAAGAACATTTTTGTTCTCCTCGTGCTTAATTTTTTTGTTACGAAGAGAAAAAAGGATTTGAACAAAGCCAATTCCTGCGAAAGGAATAAAAACTCTTCGCTGCCTCTGAAAGAGTGCCTCTGGTTCAATGTTTGTAGATGAAGAGAAGGAAAGTGATACATTCCTAAAAAAGGCATCCCCTCAAAAAAAATGCAAATATTATTCTCATGGTGTCTTAATTATTTTTCTTATAAATGGTCTTTATTTCTTATATTTTAATAACCTGATTAAATTATATCAACACTTAAAGATTCTTAAAAAATTAAAATAGCGTATTTTTTTTACTTTTTACCAAGTAGTAATTCTAAACTGAAAAAAAGTTTCTGTCTAGGCAATGATGATATGCACCCCCAAAATTATTTTCTGGTTACGTCACTGGTATAATTGAATCCTACGTCAAATCAACAACAGTCCCATTTTAATATTGGCCACACTTACATATTTTGTTGTTTCTCTATCTCACACACATTGCTGCGTATTTCTGTTATCTAAAGTTACACACAGTTAAAGTAATTAATCACACACAAACAGATCAGGAATTTAGTCAATTACTTCCAAAATTATATTTATTATTTCTCTAAAAAGGGAAATAAGCTTTACTAGTTCCTCACTGTGGGTGCTAACAACTTCTATAACATATCGAAGGAATACTATGTGCTTCTGAAGTGAATTTGATCTCTTACTGGAATATGGTATGAGAAATCTATAATAGAGCAGTTTCAACCAGACAGCTTTCGGTTCTTTTCCCTATACTTCATACATGCAGGCGAAGCAACTCCCGCGCATTATTCAAAACATTCAAGCAATTCTAACAATATTTCAACAACCGTCAGTTATTTTTCTTATCTGTTTTTTTACTGTTCCCTTTCTGTATCTTAAACCCTGTTCCCTGCCGTTTTTATATGACTTGATTATACCTATCCAAAGATTCCCTAATTTGCATAACCATGTTTCATTTAGTTGTGAAGGACCTTGAAACTTAAAATTTACCATGGGTTATACCATTTAATTGAAGCATTGTTAAAATAACTACTATTTTACAAGTTGTGTGATATATTGTTTTTAACATTTAAATAGACCATAATAAAAATAAATATTATTTTACAAGTAGGGTGATAAACTGTTTTAAATACTGCTTCTAATATATTTTAATTGTAATAAACTACAGAAAAATTTATCATATTAATGTTGCGATATTAAAAAAAAAAGCATCAAACATTTCATTTTCGTGAAGACATATAATTTCATTTTCTTTCATTTCGATGCAGAAAGAGAAGAAATAAGAGTTTGATAACAAACCTACGATTTCCTCATGGTTTTTGAATGAAATTCGAAAAAGTAATTTCCTTACAAAATGTGTAAATAGTGAAGAACTTCTTGTTGTATTGTGAAAATTCCTATAAGAGTCAAAAGTGAATGGTTTTACAACTGGAATATCCTTAAAATATTTCCTCAATAAAATAATTAAAAAAAAAAAAAAAAAAACATTCAGTTTTTCTATTGCTTGATCTTGATATCATATTGAAAGGAATGAGGTATATTTGTTAAGAATACAGGTATATCGGAAGTCTATATTTAAATTCATTCATTGAAGTAAATATTATTAAAACAAATTTGAAAAAATTACACACACACACACACACACACATATATATATATATTAAGATTCTTTGCAATACTACTGTTATTGGTAAAAAGAAACATTTATTGAGATTTTGTTGAGTTCCAAGGAAGGGTTAAGTATAGTCCATTGACGCTGGCGACTATTTTTGCAACATGACAACAAATTTGGTGATTTTGGTGACAAAATGAAGGTTCTTGAGCATTGTCGATTTTCTTCGAAATTTCCATTACGAAAGAAAGTAATTTCAGAATTTCACCCTGTGATATCAATTCTGGCCGAAACAGATATAAATACGCGGAAGTGCTGAGATGACTTAAAATATCTTTGTTTGTGCTTGAGTAAAAAGTAACCTCTAAAAGTAACCACTTGAGTAAAAAGTAAGAGTACAAGTACATTTTCCAGCGTTATTATTTCGATACCAAAAATGTAAAAGCGCATAAGGACATTGAATTATCTTTACAGTTATGAAACAAAATGAAAAAAAAACACTTTTTACCTACTTTTTGACTAAGATTTCAATTTTTGCTCTTAAGTATATTGCAACGCACTCAACAATGAGCTTCGAGGGTTAAATTCAAAATAAAAAGAAATCGCAGCGGTTTTTTTTGTGTGTTAAGCTACGAAGTTTATTCGGTCGAACGCGCAACAAACAGAATGTCAAATAAGGAGCTTAGGAAAACGAGGCGGAAATGCCTTTTTCTTAGCAACGCGGATATTTTATCCGGGGACCAGACTTAGCCAACAGAGCAATAACTTTGTGAAATTCACCCGACGGCGTAAATAAATTTAGGGAAGATATCGAAGTAAGTTTTGCGAAACAAAGGAAGAAATGTATTCCATAAATGCATATTTTCAATTTATAGTTATAGGTGATGCTGTTGGGGGAATTCTATTGATCTACTTGCAATTTACATAGAAAAATTCTTTTTGATAGCAAGTCATGTTCAGTTTGTATTGTGTTCGAGAAAAAAAATAGCATCTTCTTTCTTTCAAAGTTTTGTTATTGCTCTGTCGTAAAATGTAAGTCTTTGAGATAATTCTGGAAAATATGTAATTATATTTGCTTGTTATGTATTCATATGTAAACTAATCTTCAAAGTGTTCATTTCTCCGCACAAATTAGAACATAATAATATTTGTCCAATAATACGTAGGATGTTTTGTATATTATTCGCTAGATAGAAGAAAATTTTGAAATATGAAAAACACTAATTATATTTCAATCTACAATAAGAAATATAAAGTACGTATTAAAACGATGTAGGAAACATTGAATTCTCAAAAACTAACTCAGTTAACAATAGAAGATTCAACTGCCAGTGCATAAATCAAAATCGAGTTTGTTTATTGTTTAGTAGAGTTCTGAAGATACATAACAAATTATTGGTGACCCCATTTCAAAATGTTCTAATTCTATTATGAAAGACTTAGAGGCTTTGATTCTAATATTTTTACACCGATTCGTCTTCGAATTGAACTTCTAGCTTTGAGATTAATAAGAATTGGTTCATTGATTAAGTTACTTATCATTTAACTTATATGTGTCTGCAGTAAAAACTTTAAACCTACGGCGGAAATAAATACAATATGAGGATAAACCAGAAAGTAAAGGCTACTTTCACCTAATTTCTTTATTTCTTCACTCGCACAAAAAAAACTAAACTCAATACTTTTTTTAATCCCCTCTACGTCAACGTGCTTTTAGATTTGGGCAATCTGTTTCTGTATTATGTCAAGAAAGAAGTAGTTTCGATGCTATTGAATCCACATCAACACTAAATATTGGATCTTGTCATCGAACCTAAACCGACGATCAAACACCTCCTTCAAGGAACCGTAATGTGTTATGAGATAGCGCCAAATAAAGTCCCCACAGAAAATCGGAAATCAAATCAAAGTCAAGGCAGTGCACAATATCTACTGTATCCCTTGCAGTATGAAAAAAAGACGTTATAGGGTTATGAGCACCCTCTTAGCAATCCATGTCTTTTGACGGATTACAGTTATCTATTACCAGCAGGACATCCGAAGGTGAATGATTGCTGATCTGACTTTGAAAGTACAATATTGCTGGAAATGGAAATGGGGTAATTAATTGTAATATTTAAAATTGATTTTTTTTCCGGATAAAACCATGAGTACGATGACCTTCATATCACACAAAGTAACCGCCACAACTTTTCCGGCCATCACCTCTTTCTTTCAAGAAGAGTTTAACGAATCAACCTATTGTTTAGATTTTTGCTTAGTTACTGGTGTGAGATAACGAGTCCAGATCCTGTCTTACTACTAAGCAATCGAAGCAAAATAATGACGACCACTCAATACGGCTACAATCAAAATTAACCAATGAATAAATACCTATTTAGTTCTGAACCAATTTAAATTGCAGCGCATCTAGTTTTTTAATATATATACTTATCATTTGACGTTAAAAGCAGGTATTGTTTGAATCAAGAAAGATTCCAAGTCTCTCCATGTATAATCTTAATGATATCAGGCGTATTTAGTTTTTGTTTAACCTAGCAATTCTTTTTCATTTACCATCAAACAATTGTTATATTCATAAAATATGTGTAATGTAGTTAAAATTAAGGATATGAAAAATTTATGTACTTTGAGTAATTTAGTTAATTTCAATCAAGAGATGTTGGGAAATGAATTTAAAATTTATCTAAAGGTTTTAGAGTATTGAACTTCCCTAAAAATAAATATGTAACCAGAAATGTAGGGGAGGAAATAAACCCTGAGATGTTTTGAGTTATGGAACAGAACGAAATACAATAAAGTTAAGGGGGAAATAATAAGATTTTAATGTTTGTAACATTTAAAATCAGAAGCTCTGTGCATTTTCCCTCCAATCTTCAAAGATAAAAGAAAACTAAAATACGCTGATAAATCTCTAGAGATTTAAGCTTTTTATCCTCTTTTTTTTCCATTCTAGACTTTGTGGGATCCTAAATATAAAACGGGGAATTATGTTCTACTTAAATGTTCTTTTTTCTTTTTATTCTAGAAAAAGAGATATTATAACATTAATATAGCCAAACAAAAGAACAATGTAAGTATCAAATTTTCGTACATACTGCCTATAATATATATACTTTTAAATTTCAGAAATAAATTTTCTTTTAATTTCAAATATATATATATATATATATATATATATATATATATATATATACGATTAGTTCTTAGAAAGGTATGGAAAAAAATAGATCATAAGATAATTTATCCAACAAGATATAGATATTATATCTGGTTTGATTTTTCTTAGTGGAGGAATTTGCTTATTTTTTAAGTCTATGTCTAGACTGTTTGATATGGTTTTCTTCTTAGAAATGAGTATTTTTTGCTATGTATATTTTTTATTAAATACCTTTTACACTAAGTAATACACTATATTATATAATTACATAACCTGTAGCAAAAAAAATTATCATACTTGGTCCGGTGAATTCATAAAGTGTAATAGTTTGCTAATAAATTATACGTCCATTTATCCATATTTCAGGTGACCGAGACACTTTTGAGACTAGGAAAAATGAGCTTGTTTTATGCCAAGTTTAAGTAATCCATATTTTGCAACGTTTTTCTGAATTTCACTTGGTGTGTGTGTGTGTCATCAAATTTTCGATTGTTAATTTAACCAACTTCTCATGAAGCTAGAACTCTGAAATTTTGGAAATCGTTCTTAGTTGCCTAACAATGCAATATTTAAACATTTGAGACAAATTTTAACTAATATTTCAATAATTTTAGTAAGTAAAAATATCCCTTCCACTCGACGCTTTTAGGATTGAGTAAAAAATTTCTTTCACTCTCTGGGAACACCGGGAATTCCCCATACTCCACCTGAGGTATCGTAAAACTTTTCTACTCACAAAGGGGAGATAGTAAGGGTTGCTGACTTTTAGTCAGTAATCATTCGCAAGTAAGAAAGATTCCAATATTTGATGCTATGTCGTATCACAATAATTTTTTCTGAATTCAGGCTCCCATTTTTAATAGAATGATTTACAAACTTTCAAATGCATGTTTTAATTTTATATTATGAATTTTTAATGCGCTCATATTGTCTCTTTTTAAGTAAATTTTAAAGTTAAAAATTATGTTTTCTAGAATTTGATGTACAGCATTTCAGAAGTACTAAGAAAGTAGAATTTAAATGATTGGCACGTCGACTAGAAATCATAAATTAGTAAAAATTATTAGATACAAAACTTTTATTTGCTCCATTTGTAATTTTTTAGTCTACGCAAATTGCTAAAAATAACTTAATCTGATAAAGAATTCATTGTATCTATTGCTTAATATGAGATAGATTGATGAAGGATGCGTTGCAATATAGGCTAATATTCCTTAAGTATGAGGAAATTATTATGAAAATATTAATAAGGCATTATGTAATAAATATTTGACTGTTAAAATTATTTCAGAATTTTTTTTAAAAAATTAATTCTTATTTTGGTGCAATGTTTTCATGTTCGTTAAAAAATAATAAAGTTCGTTTGTGTTTTGTCCACGTTTTGGGGTCTAGAAGAGTATGACACGTAATACATGTAGATTTATCTACACTTAGCCAATCATACTGAAATTCGCCTCACCTCACCTCCACGCAGTTAGATCTGATAATCCAAAAATGTTTGGAAACTAAGAAGGAAAAGCTTGTATGTGTTGTAAAATTTTTCAGTAAAAAATATTCAATAAATGATTGATTAAATTAAAATTATAATTAAATTTTTTATGTGTTTATCACGTGTTTTTTTTAATTTAATGTATAATAATTAACATACTTTGTCATTATATAAAAACGTTGTTTTTCATCTCGAATTTTTCTAAAATTAAAAGCAATGGAAGCTATTTTTAAAAACTCAGATATCCGAGCATATATTTATGAAACGAAAATCCGATCTATATACAGAAATAATTTTTTTTTGAGAAATTAATAATCAAAAACTGTATTTACATTTGTAATTCATACATTTACTTCCACGTATATCCTGCATAAAATAAACTACCATTTCCCACTTTAAGAATTTGAAAAAAATACAATTTATTTGTACATTCTATATATTAAACATAATTATAATTTCAAAAATTTTACAAAAGAATTTTTAAGAAATTAAATAATTCAAATTTATCAAAGTTTTAATACGAATATTATACAATATTTCTAATTTGTGAATTTTTATTAATTTTTTTCTTTCAAAAAACTGTAAAAAGCAGCCTCATTTTCTGATGTGTAAAATATTAAAATTAAAGACGAAGTAGTTTTTGAGGAAAATGAACCAGAATCCAACAAACAATTAGTTTGTCTCAACCAATTGAAGCTTACTTTACTCTGCGTACTTTTTCTCTACATGCGTTAAGTGTATTTATAACTTAAAATTCAATTTTTGAACGAACACTCTATCACATACTTCTAAATAATACATCTACAGAATCAACGAAACACCTCCTATTTCGTACTTTAAAATTAAAAAAGGCACAGTTTCAAGTGTTTTTGTGTCTTAATTAATTAAACTTATTCCTTGGACTGTATTTAGTTTTAAACTAACACAGAAACAGTTATAATAAATCATTTTGAAAAGAAAAGTTTGAAATGATGAGAAGAATTTCAATACTTATATTGAAGTAAATATTGCTCAAATCTGATGCTAAAATGCGCGAGCAAGAGAGTTTAGCTTTGGAAATATCAAGTTCTGAAACTCTGGACTAACATTTACCATTCGTGTGATTTTCACACTTAATCGTATGTATAAAATGAATATTTCAATCCGTATGCAAAAATCAGCGCATTAATGTAAAATTATTGCAAAGTAATTTATTTTCAACATGTATGAAAGATGTTTTCCGAAATGTTTTAAGACATTAGCTAGAATTCTAAACTTATTCTTAGGATCATCTCTTAATAAATAGCTAATGTGATTATTTTTCTTATTAAAAAGTAAGGTTTTGGAAATTAATTTAGTAAAACCGTTGGGTTTCATAAAAATATTTAAAGAGATAATAATTTATGACCTCGAAGACTGGAGGCAAGATTTAAGATTTTTTATTCAGAAAGAAATCGAAAATAGTTTTTAACAACTCAAAACTTTAAAACTTGAGTATATTATTTGCTTAATACTATTTTCTTTCTCATATGCGTCATAGAATAGTTAATAAAAGCAGAACGAGAGAAAGGAAAAACATCAGAGAATTCTTCGATGTTTAAAATTCCTTTTTCTAATTCTGAAACAATTGTTGTTATGAATTTTACTTGACTTTTTTTATGATTTCTTTCAGTACTTGAAATATTTCGAATACCTTATTGAGCTTTGAGTACCTTATATTTAAAGTAATTAAATGATGTGCAATAACATCATTAAAATATTTATGTGAATTCTCATTCTAATAATTAAAATAAATATATTTGAATTAATTTAAAATTCAAAAGCGATTTCTTAATTAATGTAAAATTAATTGGTTCCATCATCAAATATATATTCATAACATAAATTATAAAGGAAATTTTAAATATGATGATTGAAAAGGCATTAAATCCTATAAAATCAAAAGAAACTACATTATATTTGTCAGGAGCTGCTTACCATTTTCATGTCTCACAAACGTTTTTTTTTTTTTATTATTATTATTAATCTCAATATTTATTAAAAAAGTCAATAGTATTCTTACCAGACATTTTCTTACAAATATTAGGCTCACAAAATTCTCGTATTTTTCTTTTTTACATTGCAATATTTTTAAAATAATAAAGATAAAAATAAATCACTTGAATATATGTTATATATATATATATATTAATTGAAATAGAATTTTCCATTTTCTTTTTTAAGAAAATATTCGGTCTTTAAAACGTAGTGTTTAAAGATTTTAATGAGAAAGAGGATACGTTACATAAAAATATAAATTTAGAAAATTTTGATCGTATTAAGTGATTGAAGATCAAAATGTATTTAATTTATTTGTATATAGTATATTTTGAGATTTGTATATAGTATGGGCAGACTGCGAAATACAGATTCTTTAGTGTCCATAAACTCTACGACATTCCTTTATGGTTCTAAAGCTTTCCCCAAGTGTCCCAAATGTGCATCAAATGAAGCCATGTCAGATCCTATTGTGTCTTGTATCGATAATTCTAATTTGTTTGAACATAATTAAATGGTTTTAGAATTTTTTGAAGGTGAGTAACCATTTGAGAGTTAACTTGGTGTAATTTTGTTTGAATCGTGTGGAATTAGAAGCAACAACACTCGATCTAGTATAGGATGACACTTTTCACAGTATTAGGCAATTGTATTCAGTTAAAGATACCGCATACGTAACAGAAAAATTTAAGTATCGTTCACGTTTATTAAATATATTCCTATAAAATATTATTTTACATTGTATTGATTATCTTTTGAGAAACATTTTATTTGGGTGCTTGAATTTTTTAAACACTTGAATTGAAATTGAATACCAGTAATCTTCAGACCAAGATTTGAACAGTTGTTCATAATTACGAAGTTTGACTGCCAATTGTCATCTAGTAATAACTCTATATAGGTATTGGAACATCTCAAGCAACATTTTGCACCATATTAAAAATAAAGACGCACGCTAAAACAAAATAAAGACACCTACAACTTCTGTAACACGTTTATACTACGAACTTCTCCTTCGTCCTCGTATATTTAAAAAGGAACCGAAGAACACGTTATACTCGGACATTTCCTTTTCCTGAGAGGGTAAAAATTGTTGTAAAGGGAATTCTGAATTCGAATTCCCGTTTCCAATAACTGACTGTCCAGCCAGATATATATGTACTTATATAGCACCTAGAAACAAGATACATACTTTTCGAGATTTCATATATCTTTTTTTACCTTACCGTGTTCGAGACCATTTCAGAGACAAATGGCAGACGTGAGAACCATCGCAGTGAGGTAGGATATAAAATATGTAGCTCCCTTCTAGGGGTTGAAATTTTATGATTTTGCACATGACCCAAACTTCTTTTATAGTCTCAACTTTAATATGTAGGGAAGACGTTTTTCGGTGTTTCTATTGAAAAATTAATCAGGCTTTTCCGGAAAGATTGTTGCCGATTTTTATGTACTTTTAACATGCTGTGTCGTATTTTGCAAACGAAATATTTCAGATGGAAGCTCTCTTTTAAAAAGTTTAACTCATTGGGATTCTTTTTTTCTGTCTTTCTAAGTTGGTTCTAAATCAAGCACTTTTAAATTATTTCTGATTTAAATATAATATAAACTTACGAGCATGTTAAAGCTGTAATTTAAACGAGTTTTTGGCAAATTTTCACGTACATTTATTTTTTAAACTATTTGCTGAAGAATTATTCTCATTTTAAGTTTATTGAACAATGGAATAATCATGAATTTTTTTCTTCATTTTAAAATTTGAGCTCTAATTTCCTTGAATTAGCATTTTTATAAGATATAGGTTTATAATGCTGTTTTGTCTATAAGAAACGATAGAAACAATTTGGGAAATGAAGTTATATTGAATGAATTTTATAAGAACTAACTACTACTCATATTTTATTTTAAGTATACATTTTACTTTAAATGAACCACTATTAGAGGTTTTACATTCATTATTTCTTTAGAATTTTCATTACTTCTATTTTCATCATATCTTTGGTAAAAATATAACTAACATATACACTAACAAAAATTGTGATAATGAGTATGATTTTTAATCCTCCATTCACTGAATAATTATCTAAAAAGATAAATTACAAAAAGATTACAAAATTTAACCCTCATTGCATTCAATCATATCATAATATAAGACATTTTTAGCTTTTAAAATAAATGTATAAGTTAAACTTATAGTCAGAAAGATACAAAAAATATAAAAATACTCAAAAAAAAGTCTGGAATATGGTTTTTTTCCTTTTTACCTGATTTCAGTACTGTTTCATCAAATTTATTTACAAGTTTTCCTGACTTGTTAGATATAATTTAAATTCTACTGCACTATATTCATTTAATTAGTTCCTTTCAGTTCCATTAAATGGCTTCGGTCACTGAGTAGTTCCAAGATCATGTACCCGATATACAATAAGTCACGACTTCCAGTCGTCAATCAGTTAAAATACACTCTACGATGGCCACACAACCCTTAATAAGAATGGGAAATGGGGAGATTCACAGTTGTAATATCCAGTGACTATTTTTCTTTCTTCTGAGAAATCCATAATTATGACGGTCTTCACATCCCAAGCAAATTTTGAAACCTTTTTTTCCGTCGAATGAGACCATCTTCAACAAGCAACCCCTTGCTTTGGTTGTAGCTTGGTTTCCGATTTATAATGTGCATCCAAATCTCATCAATGGTTGCAACTCGTGCTATCTTTTTTTTTTTTTAGTTGGTCAAAAATTATATAAACTATGATAAATCATGACAATTAAAAGAAATTACACAAATCAATTAAATTAAACCAAAATGGTTATCTATATTCAAAATTGACCACTTTCGCTTGTATTGCCAAATACAACAAACAATATGAAAGTCAATTTTTATGTTCATATATGAAAGTACTTAGTAGTTTGATCAAAACGGGAAAAAAACGACTCAAAAGTCAGTTATAAACTACAAATAAATCCAATCATTTTCAAGAATTGAAATCTTGAGAGTACTTTATAGAAATATATTCACTAACTAGTATTTTAAATAGCCCTTCGTATGCGACTTATTGCATTCATCTCTCCTGAACACGGACAAAAAATATTTATGCTGTTATTAGCATTATTATCTTTGACTAACCATATACAAAGTAATGACACTTGCGGAAAAGGTTCTTCAAAAAGTTTAAATTAATCTGAATATTTCATTTACAAGAGGAGACATCTATAAACACTTTAATTCAACTGTGTATTTTAACAGCCATACATACAAATTCCTCTCTAATTCAAATTACATGGGAATGAAAAAAATAATTACTTGTTTTACTTCTTATGTATTTGCTTCGCAACCTAATGGAAAATGCATACAATGAAGTTTAAAAATAGAAACATAGTTTATTAGGAAAAGTAATTTAAATTATATAAAAAAAAAATGATTTTGTTACTGCTAAATCAGGAAATTGGAATCCTATATGAATCGCTTTGCAAGTTGTTGTCAATGAGAAATAGTAGTCCTATAATAAGTACGAAACAAAAAGAAAAATGTGAAAGCCAGAAACACGATTCAGTTTTCTTTTGTTGAAATAAAATATCACATCTGTTTCCAATCAACCTGGAATAACATGACAAGTTAACCAAAGACAAAAGTTTCTCAAGCTGTTTGTTCCACAGCGACCTCTAGAGTCGCTTTCTTTTTGTCGGTGTTGTAATTACTTCGGCTCAAAATAATTGTTTGAGTCCTCTGAATGCTTCTGTTGTTTTTGCTTCGACTTGCCGCTCTAACGAGATGGAGCGAAAACACAACGCTATCATGTAAAAGGCTTTGTAATTTGTTGTTATTCTTTTTACAAGTGGCGATTTTTAACGCCATACTTTTTGTTGCCAGCTGTATTGAATAAAAGCATTTTAGATGCATTTTATTATTATCGGGTGGAAGGACTCTGGAAAGAATAATGTCTTGTAAGCATTTGAGAGGAAAAATATTGAAAACATTCAGGTAAAGAAAATGAAAGGAGCAGATACTCAACCTTTACTGCTGAATTCTATCATTGAATGCTGCATTCTATTACTGCATGAAGCCAAAAATAAATTCTATTTTTGTAAGCCATTAATTTTTTTCTTTTTCTAAGGTACTATTCTCTATCATTTTATTGTTCCAAAGTAGTTTATGTTATAACTGGGTGAAGAAGATTTCGTAAAAAGTTAAATACTAGTAAAAAAGAAAAAAAAATCTTAATAAAATGTCAAAATAACAAGGAATTATATTTTAGAATATACAGAAATAGATACTTGAAAGTAAATATTTTGTAAATTTAATTTAAATAGTTAGCAGATGTTTAGTTAATGTATTGTAAACAATTAAGAATATAGCGCATGTATTAAGTTACTATACCATATACACAAATATTTAATAACTATTTATAAAAATTTAGTACCAGTACCACTAAATATTTAGTAAATACAACATTAAATGTTTAATCTGCATAATTTCAAAAATTTATTAAATGTAGCCATAAATGCTTAATAAATTTAGCATTAAAATATTTAGGTACTATGTAAGGTACAAAGTTTAACGATTAATAACCCCATTCTCATACCAAGAAGACATAAGAAACTCAGTGTTATTCGTAAATTAATTATTCTTCTTTTCCAATGGTATTTTTTTTTTTATAATTTTAGTGTCAATAATACTTTTTTTTAAAATTATATTTGTAATCTGGTACACTTAATCTAAGAAAATTTCATGAAAGATTTTATGCTAGTTAATAAGTAGAGTAAAAACACAAAATAAGTTCCAAATTATACTTAGTTAAATTTACATAAAATATATAAATAAATATTTAATGGTAAATATTTAATAAATGTGAAGTAAATATAGTTATGAATATGTATATCGTTTAAAGAGAGCACACACAGTTAATTGGTCAGCATTCCTTTTTTTACCACGCAAACAAAATGGCTATTTTTTATAAAATTATTACCTTTTTTTTCGAAGATACTGTTTCTACCATTTTATTACGTACGGCTAGTAATATTTTAAGGGCAGTTTACATTAGCTATTGTTATATTAGGGTTATGAAGCGTTTGTAAGAAACCACGTTAATGAGCAGTATCACCAAATTCCATGAGATGTCAGAAATGGAGACTTGATTGTAAATAGTTTGTCTTAAAAAATAAAACGTGTTTCTTGTAATAAGATAGTGTATTCTTTTATTGAATATTAGCTGGTATACCCAATCTTCACAAGGGTATAAAATATCTTTAATGAATAATCAAAACTTTTTTATCAAAAAATATGTTATACATGCAAATACAAGTTATGCCAGGATTTCAAATACGCAGGATCTTCACTGATATAAATAAATTTAGGCCTAATTTCTTCAGGAATTACTAACTAATCAAATTCCCTTTCAGTAATTTTAATGTTATCTAAACAGTTCCTATCACAAAAATGAATTGATTTATAGAATCAATTCATTTGGAAAACTGTAATTGAAAAGTTTTCGTATTGTTGGAAACCAACAATAAGGAAGTCCTGAAAAATGTCCCTTCCAGCTTATATAATTGACTTAAGCAAATAAAGCGAAATCAGATATTTTTGAGTTACCTGTGTACCAGGCAAAAAACCGCTAAGATTAAAAGTTGGCTCAGTTAACGCAGAGTGCAAGCAATTATCGATTACAGATAAAAAAAAAAAGTAATAAACATAAAAGTATAACAGGATCAAATATTCTTTTCACATCAATTTTAGGCTTGGTAATAACTGTGCCAACTTTTAAGTTAACTAGTTTTTGTCTGGTACCCAACTAACGGAAAAGTACGCAAAATGATCTGCTCGTTTATAACAGAAAAAAATAAGGTTCATTTTCATGAATCAAATTTCTAGCCAACATGAAGTCTAAAATATAAAAATTAAGCATTAAATTTAAGAATCAATCACTGAAAGAAAGCAAATTCAGTTTTCAAAAAAGCAGGAATATTAATAATGAAACAAGTAAATCAACAAACAATCACTTAGCAATGAAAGCTTTTTTTTAGCGATAATTCACCAAATGTGGAACATTGCAAATTATTCATCAGTATATGCACGTCTTCAGGAAAAAATCACTAATTTGGTGATTTTTAAAATCGTGCCAAGTGGTGGAGATAAAATGCTTTTCAACTCTCAGTATGAAATAAAATAAAACATAAAAATGAAAAAAAAAAGCTCTATACAAAGTTTTGCAAAGAACAGATTTAGCCACCCAAGGTGATTTTTCTTAATAATTATTATTAAATTACTCAATTAAATATAAGAATTAAAGTAAACGATGAAATATCGAGAAATTGACAATAGTAAGTTTTTCCGATATTAAATTTAAAGGAAAAATAAATTATTTAATTGAATATATTTAAGCTAAATGTAATTAAAATAGAAGCAAACGATAAAAAAAATGAAAAGTGATCTGGTACGTCAAAAATAATCCTACTAAAAAAACAGGCAATAATAGTAAATCAATATCAAAATCATTTGTCCCCAAAACATTCCAAGAAGGAAGCCAAACTAAAAAGATGTAGTTTGAAATTCTTGAGGGAAAAAAAGTCTGTCTCACAGATTAAAATTTTGAATAATGTTATTTATTTTCAGTCATATCTTGATTCCAGTTTACGTATGATTTAAGGTAATACTAAAATTGATAAGTAAATAAAAAAAACTTAATTTTTATATTTGTCCACTTCGATCCAATAAAAAAATTGGGGGAATGTAATACGACATGTTTTTGAAAGCTGAGTTCATTAGTGGTGAAAGAAGATATCAGACATATATAGCATATATTTTATTTCAATCCAATAAAAATTCAGGGGAAATTTATTATTGCATATTTTTGAAAATTAAGTTCGTTACTGGTGAAAGCAGACATAAAAAATATACGCAAAAACAAGATAAATTTTTAAAAAGGGACCAGGGATGACATTTATAGGGTATAGAAAACATTGACCCCTTCTGTGGCTAAAAATATAATAAGAAATATGAGCATATCTATAAAGCAATATTCTATGAAATATTCGAAGTTTTCGAAAGAACAGATTTAGCCACCCGAGGTATGCTTTTTTAAATAATTATTATAAAATTACTCAATTAAGTATGAGATTTAAAGGAAAAGATGAAATATTGAGAAACGGAAAATAGTGAAACTTTTCCGATATTAAAAATAAAGGAAAAATAAATTATTAAATTAAATATATTTAAACTAAATGTAATTAAAATTAAAGTTAACGATAAATTATTAAATTTAATATTATATCTGCTGCATGTAATTAAAATAAAGCATAAGATAAATTATTCAACTGAATATATTTAAGCCAAATGTAAAATAGAAATTATTTAAAATTGAAAAGTGATCTAGTACGCCAAAATGCTCCACGTAAAACAATAGTCTCTTAGGTTGCTAATAAGTTATATTACAGTAGGTTAAGTAATTAGCTAGGAAAAATTCAAATACCAGCTCAGAATTGAGATAGAAAGTGTGATAAACTCAGGCAATACAAATCATGCTCTTTAGAACTGAAAATATGAGTATCTTAGGCAATAAAATCACTAAAATTAATAAATAAGAGTTTTCAATTACAATTAAGTAAAACAGACAAAAAAAATTCAATTAGAATTTACATAGAAAATATAATTAACTGAGGTAATACAATTCACTAAAATTTTCAAATAAGGTATTTCAAATACAAACGAAGGAGAAAGCTAGACTTAGCAGGAATAAACTTTTGGAATAAATTTGACCAATAAAAATAACAATAAAATTAATAAGAATGTCAAAAGATGAACTAAAAATTAACTTGCAATATAAAATGAAAAATAAATAAATAGTAATAATAATTTTTAAAAGTTTTCAAATGTAGTAATTCAGCGCATGTACTTACCGCCGTTTCAACACAGGAAATTGTTGCCAAAATAAAAAAAAATAACTTTTTCAAAGAATTTGTTTTTTTCGTGCCTTTCCAAATAAAATTCTTTTGAGATGAGGACTATTTTGAAAAACAGTTGCAGTTAATTTACAAATAACTAAAGGAATAGTAATAATTAATTCAGAAAGAACAAATTACTCAGCAATTCTAATTCAAATGATTTGTAACTGGAGTATATACTGTGACATATTCAATTTTTAAAAACAAACGATTGTGATACTTTTTTTAAGATATTATCTGTCCAACTTGTAAAGGCAGATGATTTAATTTAATGTGATACTTTTTTTAAGATTTATCTGTTCGACTTTTAAAGGCAGACGATTTAATCTAATGTGATACTTTATTTAAGACATTACCTATTCTACTTTTAAAAGCAGACGATTTAAACTTAAAGTGATACCTTTTTCAATATTCTTTATTAAGATATTTTTTTGGCAACACCAGATCATAGTTTTGAATTTAGATAATTTACTGGCAACGGATAT
The DNA here is from genome assembly GCA_019974015.1 of Nephila pilipes. Classification (NCBI taxonomy): domain Eukaryota; kingdom Metazoa; phylum Arthropoda; class Arachnida; order Araneae; family Nephilidae; genus Nephila; species Nephila pilipes. The sequence continues at coordinate 110,610 of BMAW01034193.1, forward strand.
GAAATTTAGTATTGAGTTTGGTTCCAAGAGGTTAAGACAAACGTTGATAAATGGTGCTTGTGTAGAATTGTGTCTTGAAATCATGTTTGAAAAGATGTGCGTAAATAAATGTGATGTCCTGAAAACAAGTCAATTTTATTAATAGTCTTCAATACAGTACAATACACTGTAATGTCATACATGACGTAAGAGAAATTTAAATCAAAATTTTTTAAAATCTAAGTTGAATCTTTTAAAACAGACGGATTCGTGGTGTGCATTATCAACATTCATAGGTTCTTTGTACCAGATTTCATACTCTTGTATTTCGTAAATTTTCCGCTATGCCGTCGACAAAGTGAGACCCTTTATTTTCGATCTGAAGAAATGCAGATTGAACTGCGCAAGCGCAAGGAAAAGAAATTCAATTTAAACTTAAATTTTAAATAATTCATTGCGAATTTCGAAAATCCAGAAGCGAAGTGCACATTATCAAAATTCATGGATTATTTATATCTAGTTTCATAGTCCTGCGTCTTCTAATCTTTCCGCTACGCCACCGATAAAAATAACAAATTCTTCATTTTACAACGAGAGGTTACTGAAACCTCTATCAGTTAACTTAGTATATTTTCACGTTCATGTTTTTTTTTAGTTATTTTCTTTTAACACATTTTTCCAGTAAACAATAAATTGGTATATATTTATCTTCAGGTCTTTTTTTTTAAAAAAAAATATTTTCTTATAAAATATTTTTCCAATATACAAGATATTTAACGTTTTAATACAGAATTCTCATGTATCAGGAACGTTATTAAAATCATTTTTAAAAGTGGTTCAGTTATTTGAAAGAGTGTGATTTAAGTATTTTAATACATATGATCAGTAAAAACGCATAAACTTAATCCAACTATGATAATTATATTTAAAATGTCTCATTTTATTTTCATGTAATAACTGGAGCAATATTTATATGTAAATAATGTAATGAAATTTGTAAAGCATTTAACTACATTTTGAAATTATATCATACTAGGTGAAGTAGTTCATTGCACAGGTGCATTTTAAAAATAAGCATGTGATGAATAAAGTATTGGAAGTAAAAGTAGACGGTAAGTCACGTGTGTGAGCGTGACTGAGCGGTAATCTTCCGAAGAAAGGGGAGAAAAAATCGATTAAGTCGAAAACTAACTCACTAAATATGCAATACAAAATTTATGTATAGTTTACATATTGATATTTTTCAATTAATTATTAAACCTTTAAGGCATCTCTACAATTTGTAATGTAGTTTGATTAAGAGTGTGGTTTTGTGTAAAAGATAAGCTAACAGACTCTCAAATTTATGTCTTAGTTTGAGTCTGGAACAGAAACAAATGTAACTCCATTATTTTGATTAATTAAAAAAACAAATTGCTTTATGAGCTCATTAAAATACGCGTCTTCTAACTGAAAAACGTTTGGAAAAAATTGTTGTTATCTTCTGGAAACTTGGAAAACTGAACAAGGGGAAGGTATTTATTTGGTTTCATTACATAAAATGTCAAAACGTTATTGTTGAAGATACTTTGAAAAAATAAAATGAATGAAGTGCAGATAACAACGAGACTACAGAAATATATTGGGATTCAAAATGCTCTTCTTCGATAGGATATAAAATTGTAAGATAAATTGTTGAAATGATACAAAATACGATAAATTTACAAAGAAACAGAATCTTGAAATTCATCTTGACGGAATTCGTCTTGTACCATAATATAAAAGATTTGTAAGAATCTATACAACATTTTTAAAGACGGATTAAGCAACTGCACGAAACATAAACATTTGTTTCAAAATGTTTCTCGATAAATTATCAACAAACCTTATATTTTCAAACCAGAGATAAAATTTAATTTTAGTTGCCTTACTAAAACTTCGTTTTTACATTTATGTATTACATTCTAAGAAAGACAGCGCGGGAATATGTATTCTAGAAGAATGATTGATTTAAGCGTATTCCTTGAGTAAATTAGCATATCTCCCTTTGAAAAATAGTCAGAATGGTTTAACTTGCGTTACATAAGTACCTCAGACACAAAACTGTAACATAACAAAGTTATTTCACTTATAAATTAAGAAAATAGAATGAAAGTATCCCATCTTATAATAGCTCAGAAATTTCGTAAGTACTTCTAAAAGATCTTTCATGTTGCCCAATATTTTCGAAATTTTAAATACTTGGGGAGAATAAACATTATTTTAAGTTTTTACGAAATTAATTCAAAGTCTAAAGGGAACACGATGGAACAACGACTCATTTTGTTAAATAATTTTTCATCCTGTATAAAATATTATATTCTCCCTTATAACGTCTTAGGACACTAACAGAAAATTTAATTTATACTGTATTAACTTAAAACATCTCTGGAACATGCAGCCATTTCTATATTTCTCATAAAGTTAAGTTTTGAAAAGTCTAATGCATTTATTTCATGATAAATTGTCTTTTTTACTGCTTTTGTAATAGTTCCTTATACAATGTATCTTAATATTTCGGGCTGTATGCTTATATATATATATATATATATATATATATATGCACTTTTGCATAAAGTTGTGAAATTCGAATGGATGATTTTAAATTTCCCCTCGTGGAAAAATACATATCTAAAACATCATACATACTTGATATTTCTAAAGCATCTTGAGCCATTTAAGTATTTAAAGTCATATTTTATGGGAAGACAGAATGCTCTATACCGACAATGTTAAATAGGCCATTTTCGAAGTACCTTTTTTAAAAAGCTGTGACAGGCACACGTTTGAAATTTTTTTATGCAAGCAAGATGCATAATTTTTGTTATTCTGAAATGAGATTTAATCTAATTTTGAACTTTCTATTAATTTTCAAAATATTATATCAGGCAAAATGAAATTTGACTCTTTTTTTATATACAAATAAATTTATAAAATAAACATTTTTTAAAATTTTTTTACAAAAATTACATTTCAGTTTATATTGGCAATCATTATAAACGTGTCTTAAAAGTTTTACAACTATGAATGGTAATTTCTTAGTAAAGGAACATCGCGCATAAAAAATTCATATTTTGAGAAAATCGAATTTTTTATATAAAAGTACTTTTCTATCAGAATATTTCTGACTGTTTTTCAAAATTGTCCATATATTTTTTAAAATGTCCTCCTCCTCTCTTTTCTTTTGAAGTCTTTTTTTTTTCTTACATAACATGCTTGATTTTTTTGTTATTAGGAGTAACTTGACTTTTTAACAACTCTGTTTGTCGAGGATTTTTCATTGCCCATACCATATAACGCAAAGTTAAATGCTCAATTTTAACAAAATTTTTGATTTTGAAACATATCCTATGTATAAGCAAGATACAGCATCACATGCACTTAAACAGAGGACTTCTATTCGCACAAATGTTTTATTTGATACTGTAGACTACATCACATTATTTACACTCTCATTCCGAGTTAAGAATAGCCGTGCAAATACTTCTACAATAGTTCTGAATTTGATAAATTTCTAAAAATAGGTCTCATAGCCTCCGCAACATTAGAAAGAAGATAAACTGTTTTTGTGACGATAAGTTCCCCAATCAATTCCGCCTTTTTAAATGTACACCACGCATCTCTGCATCTGATAAACAAGATCCATATATCTCATGGACATTCTTTATTGCTTTTCATCAGTAAACAGTTTGTGTAAAAATATTGCTTTTGTGGCTTGTTGCATATTCTTTACTCTAAACAAATTTCTCAGTATGGCTACTCTGTAATATGATTGCAGACGGCCAATTTCTGCTTCTGTCAATGTCTTTTTTGATCGTAATAAGGTTTTCTATCATAAAGCCTCTGATCTTTGCTTTCAAGCGGCAAATACGTGTTTCTATTCTCTTCATTAAATGACAAATATATTCTAATTTACTGTAAAAATTTAATGTTTTAATTGGCATTAAAGATTTAACTATCAACCAAAACTGAAACTTGCATTGTCTATATTTTCACCCATTAAATGGGCTTAGTCCCTCTTTTTTGATAATTTAAAATTAGGTTTCTAAAACTTTTAATTATCATAGAGATTAAAATAAGGTATTTTTAAAGTTTAAAATCTATACAATCTGAAAAGGAAAATATCTCAAATCATCATTATTTGAAACAAATGAGGTTCCGTCACACTTAAGTTACCTTAGGTATTACACAAACTAAACGAATTGTAAATTGAAACAAATGATACACATGTTTTAAATAAGATCTCTAATAGGAAAGAATGACATAAAAAAAACTAAACTGAGAAGAAAAATTATATTCATGCGTATATGAATATTATAAATTCATTGCACATTTTGAGCCTGAACTTATTACATGAAGTTTATACCTTTCTAATAAGAAATTTAAGATTATAATTTTAAAATAGTAAAATAAGAACAAATATAATATTAATTATTATAAAAATTTGTTAACAACATATAATATGAAAAATATATCCCATGTTTACATACGCGAGAGATTACAGTAGACAATTAAAATATAAAAGTTTTGTCTTTATGCATAAAAACAATGAATTCTAAAGCCGAGAAAAATTGTAAAATCGTAGCGCCGAAAATTACCTTTACTTTAATTTCATAGAAGTTTTAATGCAAGCATTGGAATTTCAAAGTTTATGAGTAATGAACTCACATACATAATGAAAAATGTACTTACATTTCTACTGTAACAGGATTCTATTAAAAGAAAATTTGTTTCATCCGAAAATAAAATCTAATTAATCTTGGAAAATTCTTCACACATACACATTAACTAAAAAGGGCTAATAAATGTTACATAATTACATATTTTAATCATTTTCAGATTTTTAAAGCATATAAATTAACTGTAAATAAGTAGTTTTTATTGAACAATGCAATATTAATATTAATAATGCTCATTATGTTTTTTATTCTTTCATAAATATTTACTTTATTTGTGTGTTTCATAATATTTCTCAATTAAAGTACACGACAGGTTCCTTCGAAAATGGTTTTAAAAGTTAGCAAAAGAATTGTTAATGGTTTTCTTTCATCTGAATTCTCAAGAATTTGCATTTAAAATAAAAATATATTCGCTGGATTAATTCAATAATTAAGATTCTTAAGTGCTTAATAGAATGTTTTTGATAGAATTCACCACCTTATAACAATTATTTTAGCAAAAAAAATCCGTCAATAATGCAGCTATTTAAAATAATATCATGGCTACATTTGAATGCTTATACTCGAGTATGTTGCAAAATAGATATTTGTTTGTTGTTTATCATTTAAAAAAATTACTCTCATGAACTGATAATGCAGATCTACATATAATAAATAGAATTGTTACGTATTCTAAGAATTAAAAGGAATCAATATATATTAAAGAAATTTTAACGTCGAATAATCGAGAGACATTAGATAATATTAGATATGATATTTATCTGTGTCTGTGTGTTGAATTTGCCATTCTAAATCTTCGAGTTTCAACAACTAGATAAATCACTGTTTGAGACACTCAAAACCTTTGCTGTATCATGTTTACCACAGTGGTGTCGAGCCATTCCCTCAATCCATTCTACGTATACTAAGAGAGACAATTCCCATTCTGCACCAAATTAGTTTAACATGCGCTTGCCCTGAGACTGTATTTGAGCAAATTAGAGTAAACTAGGGAACATGTCGGTTGAGAGAAACAACTGATGTGTTACAGTTATTCATCAATACAGAACTGCGTCAGAGGCACTGATTAGTCATTGAACAAGACAAGTAAAGCCTCAGATGTTCAGATTGATACATTGATTGTCTTAGATTTCAAAGATTCAATTCTCAATCACGGTTATGATTTCTAACATAGGTTAAGAATGGAAGAACTTCGATGAGACTTTTGAATGTTTGAATTTGGAGAAGGTTCTTTTGTTTTTTGATATTTTTTTGTTATTTTTATTTCTTAAAACTCATACGGAATCATCGATACGAATATATTGAATACTCATACGAATCATATTGAGAGGCGAGAGGACTTATGGGGCGATAACCTTCAGTTATCTAAAGAACCCTAGCCATTGGGGAAAAAATTCTTAAAACTGGACATTGAAAACTTGTCTTAAATGTTTAATACTATGTGTATAATTAAAATATGTATTTAAGTAATGTAAGATGTGCGTGTGTGTAGATGATATTAGTTCTACAGAAAGTTATTCATTTAAATGCCATTGCTCACAAATTATGACAAATCAAGAATTATAACAACAGGCAAACATAATAATTAGTTTTTTTTTATTTGTAAGAGCAAATATTGTATGCGAATAGTGCAAGAGTTTGATTCAGTTATCATTACAAATTTTAATAATTTATGTGCAAGAATTTTAAGATAATTAAAACTGTACATTTAAATTAATGGTATTAAAATTTAATCATTAAAAAAGACAAACATATTATACTTTTTAAATAATAGTTACTTAAAGAAATAGTGAGAGCAATAATAATTTTTTTTATTCTTGTACAGAATTATAAAAGGTTGTAGATCTCAACAAGCAAATTTTTTTAATTTTATTCCAGTGTCTTCAGACAAATCACAAGTAATTAATGTTTTTTTTTTTAGTGCATTTATAGTAAACAGCAAAGTGCTGCAATTTACGTTATATAATAAACTGTCCTATTTTCAACAGCTTTAATTATACGATTCCAGCTGTGATACTTATGCATTTACGTAATTTATTTTTCTCATGAAGATAAAAAGAATTTAAAAAATAATATTGTTACTAATATTAAACCAGAGAAAAACCACACTTTCAAAGTATACTCCTAGGCTGTGAATTTTAGTTGAGTTGTTACTAAACTGCTGTTTGTAGAAAATGCAACACCATGAAGGAATCATCAGAATCAAATGAAATTCGCAGCAAATGTCAATTATAGGATATTATGCAAATTAATAAAGTTTCAGAGCCATCGCGCGTGCGCGGCGCGCGCAGCGCCCTCTGAATTGATGCTGAAAGCGTATAAATAAAGTGCTGTAGCGGGACGTTGAAAAAAGTCTATGATTATTTGTTAGTGGCAAACGTTTAGTGAGACCTGAGTATGCCTCCACGACGGAAGAATAAGAAATTCAAGCAACTTACGGAGTTTGAACGAGGGAGGATAATCGGCCTTCGAGAAGGAGGATTTTCCTATCGCGCAATAGCAGCTCGTATGCAGCGGAACAGTTCCACAGTGATGCGAGTTTGGAAGCAGTGGACCGACGAGCACCGAACAACTGGAAAAACAGGCACTGGACGACAGAAGGTGACGTCAGAGCGCGATGATCGACACCTGCTCCGCATGGCGGTGAATGATCGCACAGCTTCCTCCAGGCAGCTGGCAGCACGTTGGGCTACTGCTACAGGTGTACAATTGTCGGCTTCGTCAATTCGTCGTCGTCTGCTGCGCCGTGGATTGCGTGCAAGGGTGCCTTTATACAGGATTCCCCTCACGGCGAATCATCGACGGCTGCGTCGGCAGTGGGCTCTTGAGCACAGAGACAGGCGAGCTGATTGGCACCAAGTTGTCTTTTCAGATGAATCACGCTTCAATTTGTGGACCCATGATGGCCGTGTTCGTGTTAGACGTTATGCCGGTCAACGCTGCCTTCCTGAGTGTATTATTGAACGACATAGTGGTCGAACACCCGGAGTTATGGTCTGGGGTGCGATTTCGTATCATGGACGATCCAATTTGATACGAATTGAGGGTAATCTCAATAGCAACAGGTACGTCCGTGAAGTGCTACAGCCCGAAGTCGTTCCTTTCCTTCAAGGCATCCCTGGAGCTATCTTTCAGCAGGATAATGCACGCCCACATGTTGCGCGGACTGTTCGAGACTTCTGTTCAGCACAACGCATGCAACTTCTTCCTTGGCCTGCTTATTCACCGGATATGTCGCCTATTGAGCACGTGTGGGATATGGTTGGTCGGCGTCTCGCTCGTGATCCGCGTCCTGCAGTTTCCAAAGACGAACTTTGGTTGCGCATACAAGCGATATGGAATTCTCTTCCTCAAGCAGATATTCAACATCTGTTTGACTCCATGCCACGTCGTATAGCAGCACTTATTGCAGCGCATGGTAGCTGCACCAAATACTGATTTCGGACGCTTAATTTGTTTCTTTTGTTTTGAAAATTTCATCATTTATTTGTATCAGTACAAGTCGTTTCTGCATTAAATTTCATTTGATTCTGATGATTCTTTCATGGTGTTGCATTTTCTACAAACAGCAGTATATTTAATGTAAAAATTTTGCAATACACTACTGAGAATTATCTTCCATTATAAGAATTTTGAGAAGTACCTTACGTTAATAGACTATTAAGAATTTTTTCCATTTAATACACTAATGTGAATTTTTTCCATTTAATACACTAATGTGAATTTTTTCCATTTAATACACTAATGTGAATTATATTCCATTCACATACTATTAAGAATTATATTAATACACAATTAAGAATACATAATTATTAAATATTATATTAATACTTATAATTCATTCATACACTACTAAGAATTATCTTCCATTAATTAATACAAACCTTCCGAATTATATTCCAGTAATACACTATTAAGAAATAAGCTTCATCAAGCGCTTATATATTTTAGAAAATTGCTCTCAATCTTTTCTTCCTTCGATCTTTTTTCAACAAGAACAATGTTTCTAGTTATCAAATAATTATTTTCATTTCCCATTTTGAACCGTAGATAAGATATTCTGAAGCAAAAGAAATGAGAAATTCTGCAATTTTAAAGATCTAAAATACACTCATGGACGAAAAAAAATTAGCGAACCAAGAAGGAGTCGTCAAAATGGAAAGAAATTTTACAAACGTAATGACTACTTTAATATAAGTATATGATTAGAAAATCAAAAAAAAAATGATTATTTATTTCAGAGAAAAAGGCAAACGAAAGGAGGATTTAATACCCTGTTGAACACCCTGCAGCGCGAATGCACGATGCGATACGATCGGGCATTGAGGCATACAAGTTCTGTATGATGTCTTGAGACATTTCGTTCCATATTTTCTGTAACCTTGCCTCTAGTTCGTTCAAACTCGTGGGATGCCCAACTTGCCGTACCAAATGATCCCAGATATGCTCGACTAGAGACAAATCTGAGGATCTAGCAGCCCAAGGAAAGGTAGTAACAGTGCGGAGACAGTCTTGTGACACCCTTTCCGTGTGAGGCCGAGCATTGTCATGTTGAAAAATGACTCCTGGGAGCCGTTGCATGAGTGGCAACACATGTGGTTGCAGGATGTTATGGACATACTGCTAGGCTGCCATGGCGCCACGGATCAATATTAGGGGTGACCGTGTATTGTAAGCAATGGCACCCCATACCATCACACCAGCTGTGGGAGTGGTGTGTCGCTGGAAAGCAATGACAGGATTGAGGCGTTCACCACAAGGTATCCACAAACGAACACGATTGTCATCCCTTCTGAGATTGAATCTGAATTTGTCGCTAAAGACGAACTGGTTCCATTCAGCTGCAATCCAGTTTCCTTGTGCGCGGCACCACTCCAAACGGAGGCGTCGATAGGTGGGAGTCAAGGGCAGCACACGTAATGGGTTCCGTGATCCCAAATGTCCTTCAGCCAGGCGCCTTCGTATGGTTCGTGAAGACACAGGGGCCCCTAGTGAAGGTGATACCTGTGCCTGGATGGCGGCCGCTGAAGCAGTTGGCTGTACGCTTCCATTTCTTACGATGTGGCGATCTTTACGACTGGTCTGTCGAGGGCGTCCTGAGTCTGGTCTTGGTGTAAATGACATCTCTCGGATCCACTGCTCCCAACTCCTCCTCTTAATATAATCAGAGCGGCCTAATTGACGAGCTACTCGTCTTGCTGTATCATCCAGCTTCCATCATGCCGATGATTCTCCCCCCCCTTCAAACTGCTACAGTTGCTCATATTGTCTTCGAAAACGGCGTAATGGCATGTCTACCTCAGCTCTTCCTTTGTAAACGATTCGGCACACTCAAACAAGCTTTTGTTACCTGTTTTATACTCCACGGATAACGACGTTAAACGCCCTCTACCGGCTATACGTAATGCTCAATCACGCTGCATTTCTAATCATTTGCATATCTCCTTGACATATACCTCATGCCAAGTTTCGTTATGATCCTGCAATTATTTCTTGGTGCGTTAATTTTTTTCTCTATGAGTGTATAATATTTGACCTAATTTATTCAATGGAATATTTTAAAAATATCTTTAGAGGCTGAAATCATTGGGAAATATTTATAATAATGTAATTTATACAATGCAATACTCTTTGTTGTAATAATAGCATTACAATACTAATAATATAACAATATTTATATCATTTGTTCTAATTTATCAGTTATAATTATTTATATATATTTGATCTTATTTCAAGTCTGTTATTTGCATCTAGAATATTAAAAGTTAATTAGAATGCCGAAATTTCAAAATAATGCTAAAGGTTAATAATACAGTTGTACATCGAATATTATTTATTCCTCAGAACGGCTTATGTATTTGAACTCTTTTTCTCCGGATCGACAATCTATATTGTCATAAAATTATAATACTATTTTTACTTATTGAAAAAAAAGCATAAAAAAATTAAGAGAAACAACTGATGGAATTGAGAAATTCTTCAAAAGGAAAGATACTGTGTTAAATAACTGAACATTTCTGAGTAATGGAATGTTTTGGATATTCCTTTAGAAATCGACAACAATAGGTAATATTTGCAATAAAGTAATTTTAGAATGTAATGTGTGTGTTCTTTGTTGTATAGCATTAACGGTGTATAACAATATTTATTCTATCATTTCTATTTTTACTGCAGTGATTTTATGTTTATTTTATATCAAACTTGTTGTTCGCATTTTGAAGATTGAAAAATAAATCAAATTTGTTAATCTGGAGGGGGAAATGTTAAGGATGATTATGGTAAATTAAAGATTTTTACACATTCTTCTCAACAATATGAGCATTCAAACTCTTTTTTTTTACAGGATCAGTGTTCTATGGATTTCAGGTTATCAGGTTTATTTTATATATTAGCTCTAAACAAGCCATAACCGTACTTTTCATCGGTTATGTTTTGCATTGAAAATGCGCATATAATTTTATCGCTTTTGTATATTTGACTTCATGGCTTTTTCTATTAATTATATACATTTAAAATTGTATTATTTTAAATTTGAATTTTTTTTGTTTTGAGTAATACTTGTCCTTTTCCCTTTATCTACCACAACCGATCATTTGATCGTGGAAGAAAATTATACCTTTATAAGGTTATTGGATTATAAATTATGATGCACATGCATATTCAACGTATTGTATACGGTTCATTACAATAAAATTAATTTGGTGTAGGCATGACCGATCAAATGGCGAAAAAATATACCACAAAAGCTAAGTCTTGCAGATGGCTACTCTGAGTATTTTTCAATATCCTTGATTTAGCTGGCACAAATGCCTGGATTTTGAATAATCAAACTACAGGAAGAAATATCTTGATACAAAATTATTTATTACAGTTAGCAGTAGAACTTGCCACCAATTTTTGAGAATCCCGTGACCAACGAAATGAAACAACAAATACTAAACGATCGTTGCCTAAATAGTTATGCAACAGATTCTTGACAACATGAGACGTGTCAAATAAGATATTGTAACGAAAATAAAAACATCAAAATTTGTTTTAAATGTGAAAAGCTTGTTTGCGGAAAATGCACTTTAGAGGCACCCTGTATATGTAAAAAATGCGATGAGCAAGGAATTAAAAATTCTTATTTTTTGCATTTGTAATAGAAATTGATAATATACAATTTTGTTTAATTATAATAAAATTAATTTGTTTATTTCCTTCCTAACATCCATATTTCATACATTCAATCGGGAAACACAAAGTTCGGTCATTTGACAGGCTATGGTAGAAATAGATATGTATTAAGTGTTGGTATGTTTAGTGTTAAAAAGTGGACAGTAAATTTTGACACTTAGGAATTGAGAATTGTTACATTTCTAAAGATATGGAGTCAAATAATTGAAGCAATTTAAATTATTGAACATTTTCATAATTTCTTTGGTGATCGACATTGATGGAAAAGTTATCAACAACATAATTTTAAAATGCAATATATTTGTTGTAGATGAATAAGAGAGAGTATAACAATATAAATACTATCATTTCTAATCTAACCGCTGTAATTTTGCATGTAAACTTTATGTAAAATTTAATAATTGCATCCTGAGGATTGGAAAGCACACACACAAAATCAATTCTAAAGAAAATGTTATAGATGATTTTGGCAGTTATTTAGTAATTAGTATATGTCATCTTTGTTCCTTTTTGTTTATGCTTATAGAACCTATTAAGCTACCAAAAGTGACTACCAAAAAAAATTTTAAGCCAATTTTAAATTTTAAAAAATATTTCAAAATGATAAATTAATCGGTGAAAAGGTTAAATAGAGCATTAGAAATAAACACAAGAAAGTTACCTACAATTAAATTAGTTTAATTAAAAATATCCCAAAAAATCTGAAAAATAAAAATATTCTCTATCAGTTTTTTTTGTAATGCTACGTAAAATGATGGGACGATGTTGTCTTCCCTACAGAAAGTCTTCTTTTGACCAGAGAAATTCTTTTACAGTCAACATGAGAATACACAAGGAAGTAATGCTGAATAGGCAGGAATGACCTTGGTGAAAAATTTGGCTACCAAAAGTCATCAAATTTGGAGAAGAAACAATGGATCTAGACGAAAATAGAAATTTCGTGAAGAATATATATGCTACTAATTATGTGTATCAGTTAATGTAGAGTTAGTTTATGTGCTAAAGCGATATTGTGACTACATGATTTGAATTTCTACCTTCTGTGATTGCTTGAGCTTTAAACTGGTGCTATCGAAAGTTTCTATGTACGTGTGTTAATTGTTTCCTGTTAAAAGGAAATATAGTGTCTTTGTTGAGAATCTCAGATTGAAAACTTAAATTTACTCGGAAAGAATCTACATTTTAACAGCCTAGACATTTCTTGCACTGTGAAAACTGATCAACCAAGTAGCAGTAAAAAAAAAATTAAATACTGCTAATCTCAAACGTGTAATTTTTCAAAATTACAATTTAATATTACATGCATCGTAATTATCATTGATTGATTTAAGAACAGAGCCATAACGAAGAAAACAGTTAGTTATAGTTACAAAATGTCATGATATTATTTTTATATTTCTCAGGTTCAGTCTTCTTCCGTCAACACGTGATTCAGTAAGGTGTAAGTATGCTTTACAAACGATTTTAATATGGCTTTGTTAATAAATAATCGCTAGTAACATTGCTCATATACATTGTAGCGTCAAAATATTTATCTGTTGATGAAATTGAAATTAATCTCAGATTTCCTATGAAGAGCAGTTATAATTTTTTTTTCTATTTCATTCATAAGATTTATCATTTCTTGGAAAGTGAACTGTTCTAGTTTTGGGTTTTGTTAGAAATTATTTTCAAGAACATGCATCAAGGAATTTAACTGTACGTTCAGCCACTTTGATTAGATCAACTCTTAAGTACTTTATTTATGTATTACTTTCCGTATAAGTCCGTTATAATTAAAATGATGTCTGAAGAGTAGAAACGTAAGAAAAAGGCATATTGATTAGAGGAAAACCTCATTGTTATTGAACGAATTCGAAAAAGGGCAAGACAAACAAATATTGTTAAAAACTTGTTACTTAGTGCTATTCATGAGTTTCTCTTCATTAACCATGGAGAGTTTATAGAAATTTTTGAATTGCACAAAACTATTTTAAAATTAATTCTCAACCAAAATTAAACGTCATTAGGTAAATTATATGAAAATAGAAGTAAAGCGAGTTGAATCAGAATTAATGATATACAAAGGAAAGGAAAATGAAGAGAGTATAAAATAACGTCATGCTGATAGGTAATAGTAATTTGGATTTAAACGTCTTGGTTAAGTTTTTAGATTGAAGCGAGTTTTAGTCAAAGTGTTAAGACAAGAACCGGCTATTAGTAAGAAGCATTTGGATCATAACGAGTGATTTGATAAGCAAAAATTTCATTATTAGAACATAATCTAAGATTGTTGAGTTAAATGGATAAATGATGTTTAAATTACGCGATGAGCAAAGGGCACCGCAAACTTAATATACATGAGTCTACAAGACGTGGATATCTTAAAAAAGAGGAAAAACTTGTTTAAATTGTTTATAATGATAATAATAATAATATAGGAATGGCAGGAAAAGGTGTAAGATAGCCGAAAAACACAATTCTTGACAAATATCTGCTTTTTTTGACAAAAGAAATGAGGGAGTGTTATTGTCTAGATTAGTGTTACAGGCTCAAACAACAAAACTTAACAAAGACTTGAATGGTCCACAAATTTAAAATGATTTAAGGGCTGGTTAGATATATAGAAATGCCGACATGTAGTTCAGACAGGTTACCGTTTCTGGTTAATCAGCATCTGCAGACATTGAAGTAGTGGAAGAATTTCTGCCAAAATTCCAAATATTTGTTGGATCAGAGGGACTATCTACAGAGCAGCTATTCAATACAGATGAAAAAACTGTGTTCTACAAAATTTTGCGAGGTAAAATAACTTGCTCAGAAAATACAAAGATCAGATATAAACAGATTAATTTTTAGCTGCAACGTGGTTGACATTTTGAAGATAGAACCACTAGCAATTCGAAAATTCAAATAACCTAGGTTTTAAGTCAATATAAATAATATATTTTCCTGGAATATTCTAAGTGGCAGAATGTTTGGATGGTAACTATAATATTTCAAAACTGATTCAAAAACACCTTTTTATCAACAGTAAAAGATCATCTAAATTTAAAAGGTATTAAAATAGAAGGCTTACTTGAATCTTAACAATTGTGCAGAGAACTTATCTGCAAATAACAAATATTTAAATATTTAAACATTGTCCTAATATTACTTATGAATTTCAAATACCGTTAAAATAAGATTTGAAGGAATCTTTAAATTTCTAAACGTAAGAAAAACACTATTAATGAATTCAACTAAGAATCATAAATATATTTTACATGTTCCTCAACTAAATAATTCATTGGAATAAGCCAATAAGCAAATGTATTTAATAGCTTTAATTTATTTAACTTAGAATAAATAAATGAAACATTAATACTATTTTTTGTGTAAATTTTTCATGATTATTTTATATTAATATATAAATTTGTTAAAATTAATTCTCTCTAGTTTAGTGACATATGCATTGAATCGGAAAGATGTGTATCCTTGGTTTAAAGCCAATTTGGAAAGGAAACTTCAACTGTATGCAAAAAAATAAAATTTTGAATGCAGTTTCCAGTTGAAAAGTGGCCAAAGAATATTTTACTCTATTTTTCTTCCACTGAAACTAGTCCAAAATTTCTTTTTTTTTTATGCGTGGGAAACAAGATACATTTATTTTTATTATTTTTACACATACAATGTTATAAAATGCAATTATCTTAAAGTATGACAATGATTGACTATAATTATCGTTAATTAGACAATTGTCAAATATTTATGGTTCTTTAAGGCAACAAAATTCCCTAATCTTACTAATTTAAGTTGAAATTAATTGGAACAGGCAGTTTAAGAAAATAAATGTCATATTATAAATATAATTTCTGTGCAGTTTGTATTAATTAACTTATTCCGTTACATATTCCCGAAATATTTTTTTATTAAATTTATAAGTCCCTATATTATAAGTTATTACAATCAGCCCTAGAATAAAGAAAAAGAAGTCTTTCTTTTGAAAACATTACGAATATTGTTTACTTTTAAAGTTGGATCAGATATTAGAAAACTATTTAGTTAATTTAAATTTCAAAAACTGAGGCAGTTACATTTAATTTAATTTTATACAATTAGGGTGATACAGTTTCTTAAGTTAACTAATAGTAAACAATATTATTTTGATTGTATTATATAAGAAACCGAAAATAAAACGAGAACAAATGTTGTAATAAATAACACAAAACAGGATTGATTTATTCAATAAGAATCCGATGTTGTAGCTAAAGCTCATAAGCCGCTGTACCACTAAATAGACTCCGTTCAAAGAAGATTCCTCAACTGATGTTCTGTCACGGTGCGAATAAACAACATCAAATCACATCTAATTATACACCAAGTAACTTCATAAAATTGTTTATGTTGCATAATTGATTTCAAATGTCATATACGGAAGCTTTATTTCTTATTTAGTTACATCTGGATATTTTTTATTCAATTTTGCAACTCTCTAAATGAACGCTAAAAAGAAAAGATGCTTTAAAGGTGTTATTTCCATTTTATATAAGTAAATCAACTCTCTTTAAGAATTAATATTAACATTTAAAACAATAATATTAAAATTAATATTAATTAATTAAAACAAGTTCAAAAGCATATTTTATTTATAATATGTAATAATTATTCCAATGCTGCTTTTAATACAAATTTATTTTGAACTTTGAATATTCAGATTAAATTCAACAATTTATAATAAAACATTTTGACTCAAAAATACAAATTCTTATGGTTTAATGTATGTAGAAAATAATTAATTTATTTTCTGAAACTCCAAGACCTACTTTCTATTTGTTAAAAACCTCATAAAAGGCATGATTTTAACAATATATATCTGTACCAAAGTTAAGACAGGGAATGAGCACATTACGGTGTACAAAGAACAAATGAACTGAGGCGAAAAGAACAGCTGCAAACATTAAGAAACGAAATGATTTCGCTTCTTATTATTTTCATTAGAAAATAATAAGAAGCGAAATATACGAATAAATATAGTGCAATTCTAATTTGAAAAATAACCTGCTCAAATGAGCGTTTTGGAGAGTATATAACAATTTCTAAACTCTGGTATACTGTAAAACAGAGAAGAGGGTTTTCTCGTTGTTTCAAAAGAACATATTGCTCCTTTGTTCTCCATCTCCCTTGATGAAATGAAACACACAATAGTAACGACATATGATATTAGTCAAATGCTGTGAATGAAGAAACTATTTTCTTTTGTGCACTTATCTTAATATCATAAAAAGTTACTTTTGTAAGATAAATTTCATAAAATAGGTTTTCTGTTAAGATAATTGAGGGGGAAATCTCAAGTATTAACTCTTTAACTATTTTTATGCACATATTAATAATAAAGTGAGTGTAATATGAATTGTGAACCTAATTTCCCGTCTAATCATGCTAAATACTATACATCTTACAGATTACTTTTGGTTCAAATAATAGAAATTGAGCTCATTTTATGTAATCCAAGAAATAATGGTACAAATAACAAATATACGAAACAAAAAGATTTTTACTATTATAATATTTATATATTAACTAAATGGTTTTCTTATAAATAAATCTATGTAAGTAGAATTGATTGAAAAAAGCGCATGAAATAAACTACTCTCTTTAAAACGATTATTTCACCCCAAATTCGCATTTATAAAACTGTGCATCTTTTAAAAATACACATTATAATTTCCTTTCTCTAAATAAAATGAAAAGATCATTCATGTATAAATTGCCTGATTCTTTTATTTCGGTTATTTCTCGAAGTTACAGAACAAAATCAAAAAAATAAAAAAGTTCAATATGTAGCTAATTTGCTAAGGCTTCGAGATTAAAAGGGAAAGTGTCAGAAGTTGCGATTACAATTAAATTATCTCAAGAAGCCATGCGAATCATTTTTCTTTTCTATTAATTCATTTCATACTTTAGACAATACAATTAACGTTTTTATTACATTTTATGGCATTTGCATATCATCCGTCCTCATTATACGATCGAGGGAAGAGAAAATGAATCATAGTTTAAGAGAGCATTAAAAAAATCGTTCTTGTTTTCATTGGTTTTTAGTAATTATGAATAAGGAAGTAGGTTTAATGTCTATTTATTACGTTCAAAAGGCGATAAAAATGTTCTTCTTTGACCATATTTAAATTAAATTATTTTTATACTATGTAGTTCGATGTTTTTAAATCTTTCCTGAACAGTAATAATAATGAAAATTATTTTCGATCTTGTGTAATTGATTAGATTCGTCACAGTCACTGAAAACAAAGATGTAAAATGAAAAAAATAAATAATGAACTTTATTTTTAACGTATGGCCTGAAAAACACATTATAATATACATAACAGATGAGCAACACAGGCAAATTTCCTCAATTGAATGAATAAATGCTATTTTCTGAGATTTTCTTTTACAGAGAAGAATGTATTTTAATTGCGCGTGCGTTCATCCACATTTCATTTTGTAAACACAAAAAAATTATTAAATGTTTTCTTGAGCGTTTTGATGTAAAATTTAATAAATAAGTATTTTTTTTTCAAGAAAAGAAAATAACAGTACTTTTTTTTAAAATTAAATTCATGTCATAATTGAATGTCTTGTCTTTCAAACACACACACCAGTTCCTATAAAAAGTTAATTCATAAAAATTGTTTCATTTCCAAAATAATTTTTAAAATATATTATTTATACGCAGAAATATATTTATTTAGAATCTTTAGATTTATTATATACTTTTCAAAATATTTGCCATGTAGTGTAAAATAAATTGATTTCCCATATGATGACATTGAACATTCATGGTATATATATTTACATTGAAAATTCTGTTATTTTAGGAAACTAACAATAAATATTATTGAAGTGTTGAGCTGTTACAGTTTATATGGAATTTACATATCTTATGAAGAAATAAATCTTGATTTCCGTCTTTACAATAAGAGGTAAGAGCAATCATACTTTTTTCTAAAATATATGTTTGATATACTTTAATCAGATGTTATAGAACTCTCTCTCTCTCAAAAAAGAAAAGAATAAAGAACTTAAAAAAAGAATTACACATTTAAACTTAATGAATTATTCCTCATATTTAAAAGCGCAGATTTTCTATTTTAGTGAATAAATTTATCTGATGGTTTTGGAACGAATTCTCACGAGCGTATTCCTTTAATAAAATAAACTCATGAGGTTGATATACTACAATGTTTGATATGAAGCCCTCGCTCTGTGAAATAAATGTGTTACATGTAATTGAGTCTTATTTTATAATTGTAGTGAATTGATGAAATTAGGTAGAGAAATTACAGTTATTCATAGCAACAACTATACCGATTCGAGGAACTGTATGAGGACATACTAAGTATGTATCCTTGACATGAATTCCCTCTAAAAATCTACTTTAATTGGATCCAGTGATCTGAAGTCGACTGTTTAGAATTACCAAGATAAGTAGAATTCTTCATTATAATAAACTGCTGTTTGTAGAAAATGCAACACCATGAAGGAATCATCAGAATCAAATGAAATTCGCAGCAAATGTCAATTATAGGATATTATGCAAATTAATAAAGTTTCAGAGCCATCGCGCGTGCGCGGCGCGCGCAGCGCCCTCTGAATTGATGCTGAAAGCGTATAAATAAAGTGCTGTAGCGGGACGTTGAAAAAAGTCTATGATTATTTGTTAGTGGCAAACGTTTAGTGAGACCTGAGTATGCCTCCACGACGGAAGAATAAGAAATTCAAGCAACTTACGGAGTTTGAACGAGGGAGGATAATCGGCCTTCGAGAAGGAGGATTTTCCTATCGCGCAATAGCAGCTCGTATGCAGCGGAACAGTTCCACAGTGATGCGAGTTTGGAAGCAGTGGACCGACGAGCACCGAACAACTCGAAAAACAGGCACTGGACGACAGAAGGTGACGTCAGAGCGCGATGATCGACACCTGCTCCGCATGGCGGTGAATGATCGCACAGCTTCCTCCAGGCAGCTGGCAGCACGTTGGTCTACTGCTACAGGTGTACAATTGTCGGCTTCGTCAATTCGTCGTCGTCTGCTGCGCCGTGGATTGCGTGCAAGGGTGCCTTTATACAGGATTCCCCTCACGGCGAATCATCGACGGCTGCGTCGGCAGTGGGCTCTTGAGCACAGAGACAGGCGAGCTGATTGGCACCAAGTTGTCTTTTCAGATGAATCACGCTTCAATTTGTGGACCCATGATGGCCGTGTTCGTGTTAGACGTTATGCCGGTCAACGCTGCCTTCCTGAGTGTATTATTGAACGACATAGTGGTCGAACACCCGGAGTTATGGTCTGGGGTGCGATTTCGTATCATGGACGATCCAATTTGATACGAATTGAGGGTAATCTCAATAGCAACAGGTACGTCCGTGAAGTGCTACAGCCCGAAGTCGTTCCTTTCCTTCAAGGCATCCCTGGAGCTATCTTTCAGCAGGATAATGCACGCCCACATGTTGCGCGGACTGTTCGAGACTTCTGTTCAGCACAACGCATGCAACTTCTTCCTTGGCCTGCTTATTCACCGGATATGTCGCCTATTGAGCACGTGTGGGATATGGTTGGTCGGCGTCTCGCTCGTGATCCGCGTCCTGCAGATTCCAAAGACGAACTTTGGTTGCGCATACAAGCGATATGGAATTCTCTTCCTCAAGCAGATATTCAACATCTGTTTGACTCCATGCCACGTCGTATAGCAGCACTTATTGCAGCGCATGGTGGCTGCACCAAATACTGATTTCGGACGCTTAATTTGTTTCTTTTGTTTTGAAAATTTCATCATTTATTTGTATCAGTACAAGTCGTTTCTGCATTAAATTTCATTTGATTCTGATGATTCTTTCATGGTGTTGCATTTTCTACAAACAGCAGTATATTTGGTAAGGGATGCGACTGGTTAACCTCTCCTCATTGTAACTATTCATTGGAAAATCACATAAATTTTTCTTATATTTATTCATATATTTTAAGATGTATATTATTTGTAAAAGATACTTTAATTGAAAAATATAGTGTTTTTAGAAGAAAAAGAAAGCATTATTGAATGCTCTAATCATTGAATCTGTAAATAAAATTACGTGTCTTTAGTATTTCAAACAAGGTGTCATTTTATGCTAAATTTTGTTAAGCAAAAGTTAAATAAAACGCTAAGTTTTGAAGAGCATATATTTTCAAAGCTAGAATTTTAATAGTTTCATTGATTTGTTCTTCTAAGAAAACCCAAATAATTAATTTTAAAACGTTGTTTCATATAAAATTGGTTTGAAATATCTAACCCCTCGAAGATAATTAAAAGAAAAGAAATTGTACGTAATCATTATTATTAGATTTTATTAAATTATGTTATCTAACTATTTTTTCAAAGATACGTATTCATAATAATTAATAAATTTATTTCAAGTCTGCAAATGAAAACATGATGAAAATGATTGAAAATAAACCGAAAACTTCAAAGTTAAAATAGCATTTAATCATTATAAATTACATAAAACGAACAAACTATCACGAACAAGTGCAGGTTTATTTCTTTTCTTTTTCTTTTTTTTTACAAATCAAAAAGAAAAACGCGGAAGTCAAGTAAAGTGTGTATATTTGTTTTTGTAGTAACACCAGGCAAAAGCAAAGGTATTTAATCTAAGAAGCTCTCATCTCTTAACGCATGCTACAGAAAGGAGATTCCCTTTTCTCTCACTCTTGACTTTTAGAGAGTGAGATTTCTGTTTTCTCATGTAAATATATAGCAGCACACACGAACTTTGAGCTGAGAGAGTTAAAATCAAAACTAAAAAGAAATCGCAAGGCGTTTTTTACCCGTTAAGCTTTGGAGTTTATTTGGACGAACGCGCACCAAACAGAATGCCAAATAAGGAGCTTAACAAAACAAAGTGGAAAAGGCCTTTTCTTTAGAAACGCAACAACTCGGATTTTCCTTTCCGAGATCTACGCCACGGGAGCAAAGAAATAACTTTTTGAAACTTACCCTATGGCGCAAATAAATTCCCTTAAATTTATACGAAATAAACTTTGAGAAACTGTTAGAGAAAAAGTCACGCCTAAATTGCATATTTTCAGTTTATAGTTCCATGCGATGTTGTCGGAAAATGGCAGCCATTCTTCAATTATTTTTTCAAAATATATTATTTTAGCTGTGGGAGAAGTTAACTATAATTCTTTTAATTCCTTTTTTAGAAAATAAAAAGTAATAAAAAGAATATTATATAAAATAATGTATTACTTATATTATTAATAATTTATTATGAAAGTTTACTATAATATATCGGTATTATACAGAATATTATATTATTTGTTTACATTTTATCATAGTTGTAGAATGTTACTTTTTCGGTAATTTCGTAATTATGTGTTGTACATCATCATATCCATCAGATATATATGAGATTTTCTTTAGGCCTTTTTTCCTTTTAAAAGTCATTCGTTATAACGAGCTAACGCATTTTGAATAGCTGTATCATATCATATCATTAAAAAACTCATTTAGTAATAAAATTTGTGCCGGAATTAAATTTATTTGTTCTACATCTGAAAGTGGTAGTGGTAGCCTAGTGGTCGTGGTCAAGGGTGCACGAGCGACGTTGCTTTCGCTGAGTCGTAGGCTCCAACTCTGATGCCACTTCGAGGTCCCTAGTTCTCCCATTGGTGTAATGTGGAAGTTCGGAGTGGGAGATGTTACCTCAGGTGTGATTCTAGTCACTTAACAGATGTTCAGAGTTACGAAGTCTGTCACCAACAACCATCTTGTTGCTTCACAAAGAGACATTAATAAACATGCATACATCCAAAGTTTAAAAAATTCTGAAAATGCTAAAAAATTCTTTGCAATTTTTATTTGTAACTTAAAATATATTTATTCATTTTTGACATACGATATGTTTAAAAAATTTATTTTAAGAATTGAGTTATTTAAGACAGAGATTTAATAATGGCAAATCTCACACGCATTCATTTAAAAGAACAATTAAAATACGAGGTTTCATTAAAAAATAATAACCCATGCCCATATTTTTTCTTATTTGTTATTCGATTTTCACAATTCTTACAGTGCCTGAAAGCGACAAGTGCTTTCTATGTAAGCTATTTAAGTCGGCATTAAAAATTGGAGTCAACAAAAATCACTGTACTTTTTCTCCAATGTATTTGTCCTACTAAACAAGTAGGAGTGTTAGTGTATGTTCTAGGAAAAAAATGTGTATTATTTTGGAAATTAGACAATGTTTTACACAAAGATTGCATGAAACTCTTCGAGACAGCATGAGTTGTAGAACTGGATAATGAATTTTAAAAAAAAGTTAGGGCAATTTATTACGGATTTTTATTTGGTATGTTACTAATTATAAAAACCCTCATCAATAGTAAAAAAAGTTGTGCATATAAAAACAGTTTTTTTTTTAATGAGATTTATTAAAAAAATTCCAATGAAAAAATTTCAAGCCCAATTGTACAAGTTAAGAATACAACGAAAAGTCAGAAATTCTTATATTCGCTAAGAGTAAATGAACTGCTTATACTATTAAATTTAATTAAGAACAAAATTACTTATTAAAGAATGATGTGAATTTCAAAACGAAAGACTAAATAAATTATCAATAGTCCTAAATATAAAAAATATTTTTTTAAAAAAATACTCACAGCAACTTTGTACGAATATTTATTTATCACTGTCGAGTTGCTGATCACTTCCCCATCCCAAGGGTGGGTGCACGCAAAACGGGTACGCCATCAACAAGGTAGGAGTGCGCCAAAGACGCCACCACCAATTAATTGGTCGAGTATCGTGTATTAGTGCTTTTTGTTTCTCTTAAGACGTTGCTTTCACTTCTTTTTACAAAGTAAAATAAATTGCAGAATAACTATTACAAAAATTAAGGGGATGAAAATTTAATGCTCAGAATCTACCAATACTCTACTAATATTAATAAAAAATATGTATAAAATATGGTAAACTGAAACTACTCTGAGTCTAAAATTATTTTATTTCATTTTCTTACAGAGTTATTAGGAAACTTCACCTGATCAATGTCCAAAAGTAGTTATAACGTTTCATTTCTAGTTAGTAATGAAATTTAATAATATTATTATCAAATGCTAAAAATAAAAATACTGTATTGACCCGATAAAATAATTTTGTAACGAAAATGTTTGAAATTTAAATGTATTTGTGGATGTTTTACTTAAGTTTTCCATCTAAGCAGTTAGCTGACAAAAATTTAGTTGATGATTAATTGGAGCAGTTCGCCCAAGCTCAGTGAAGGTAGATCAGTTAAAAAACGATCGATATACATTTGTAATAAAAATAAGCGTTTAATACAAACACTCATGACAATATAAATTACCGAAAACTGATATTAATCCCATCATACTCTTTTTGGTTTTAATGATATTTTTGTTCCGTAACTTGCTTCAAAAATTTAGTAGTTGAATATCAGTTTTGTTTTACCTGTTTCAATCCTTCATGTTCTTGAATTTCTAGTAATCACAAACTTTACTGCCTCAGTATAACAGCAATTCGTGGTAAGACAAATCAGCCAGTCTTGAAAAAGTCAACAAGAAAAAAAACTTTTTTTTCTCAGAAAGTAAAGCAAATAGTGAGAGAGAGAGGGATGGCTTCAGCCCTCCTTTATCATTAAATGTATCGTTAACATATTATATCAGTCTCTTCAGTTTGCATGTATAATCTGTAGTTATAACTCTATACTCAGGTAAAAATTCATATGTCTTAGTAAGGAAGGGTATGTGATGATTTTAGAAACAAAGTTTTTCTCGAAGAGTAAATTGCTATAAATGTTGAAAACATCCTGTGCTGATTTGAAGTAAGTTTATCCATGCCCTAGCAGCGGTGAATTTATCGACTGCAAGTTTTCACTACATCTCTAAGAAATACTATTTCTTATTATCCAGTTAGCATCTTCAAGTTCTGGGAAACTTTCCATTTTTCATTCATAAATAGTTAGATTGGCTCTAGAAAATTAAAGAATTTTGTTTGCACATTGCTTACTGAGAACCAACTTTATGAAACAAGATCACAATACATCACTTGGAAGTTCATCGTTTACTACTTTTTAGTATAAAGAATTTGAATTGTCGTTGAGATTTGGAGCTTGAGAGTATGTAGTTAACATTTTTTTTAAATTACCACCATAAAGTGATCATATGTTTTTTTATGATGCCAGGTTTTTTTTATTTGCAATTAAAAGGACCAGGAGAAAATTGAGATACAATGAGTCAGTATTTAAGCTTTCCAAAAAAAAAACCCTCTTTAATAGGACCTCCCATAGCTGTAGCGTCATCAATTGGGAAGCTTACTAACATTTAATCGATACAGAATGTTTCCCAAGTACAGCAAGAACAATATTTTTACATATATTCCTCGAGTCGTAATCTCTAGTGTAATTATGTCCAATAGTTATTTTGCTTCTAAATTATTTTTATACATAATGAACAAATACAGCTAGTTGTGACTTAATTCATTGTCCATAAAATCATCTAAAGCCTCTCGATGTAGAGCAATTCGTCAATTCCTTTTGCAAGTTAATTGTGACGTCATCCGATATAATAGAATTTCTTTTTTCTATGGTTCTGCGGTTGTTTAGATGTAGGTAAGTGTTGAATTAATTTAAGCAATTTCTAATTTTCTGGATTTGAAGCAGAAATTAGTTCCGTAATATTTTTATGCACTCTTCAACGTAAAAGCATTTGCTCGATCAATATTGACGGAATAAATCTAAACTTCATTTTATGTCTATCGCTTTGAAAAACATCGATATAACCTTGACTTGGTTACTTCATTTTGCTCTTAAAACACTATTTTAGTTCGTCTGAAATCGTAACTATCAGGAAATTGTTGGCTGAAGGAACAGTGGCTTTAATTCCTAATGTCGCTTTAGATTACTGACCTTGAACTAAGACACTTTTACTTGACGTAAAACACAAATCGGTTTCTCGTTTTTTTTCTACCAATGTAAGTTATTCATATTCAACTTTAAATATCCTGTTCTCCTCTTCATATTTCATTTTCCAGATGCCATGATTATGTTTTAGGTGGGAATCTATAAGAAAACAACTATTTTTCTTTTTCACGCAAATTAGCTCAAGAATAGTGAAAAATACTATCAAACCACACGCTTAGCTATCTACACCATCTGCTGTGGACAAACCAGAATGAATTAGTAACAAAAATAAATATTAAGGCTACACCCTTATCATTGGAAATATTTGTTGTTGATAAATAGCCAAATGTTCAGCTCTCAATTTTCTATTTCAACGTGATGATTAAGTAAGGCAACTCTAAAAGTTCACCATTAAAACTTGCTAATTAGGAGACTTGTAAAATCACACTAAGGTTGATTTCGGATTTGTTAAGTTTTTTTTTTTTTTGTATTACATTCAAGTTTCTTCAAAATAACATCGTATATGTATCTTCATTCAGTTTTCGTTAGACATGATTATAAATTAATCTAATAATTCATAAATGACATTATTTTAAGTAGGAGTATACGTATTTTTTTACTTCAGTTACTCTTATGTTAATTTATCAATCATGCATGTTTTGATTTTTAGTACTATTGGTCGTTTTTCAATTTTTAAATACTAAGAAACTAGATTAAAAAGAAATGCTTCCATATACACATATATATTTGAATTTTATGTGCTACTCGAAATTCACATTTTTTATCGTACCTAAAATATACATTCATCATCATCTTCTATAATATATATATATATATATATATATATATATATGGGGGTGTTTCTTTGTTCCTCAAAGTATAGATGGATTGATCAGAAATGAAGAAGGTGGTGACCCACATAGCCTTTTGCGTTTCACCTTTTCCCAAGTGAGGAAAAAGCATCGTATGGAAAATCAGTTTAGTTCTAATGAAGAGGTAAGATCTCTGCCATTAAAGCCTATGAAGACAGCAACGACCGTAATTTGCAATACTAGATACGAATTTACTCATGTACTTGAAGAGGGATATGGACGAAAAGTGAATATTTCTTTGCATAGAATATAAATATAGTTTTAAGGTTCATTAATATTTGCAAAAATCTGGTAACAATAATAAAATCGAGGACCATAGAGACAATACTTTTCAGTTGATAACTTGTAAAGAAAATTGAACTATTTTTTTTGGCAGTACTTTTATTAAACCTAAAATAATTTTTTTATATAATTCGAAATGAATTTATTCCCTTTTTGTAAATAATAAATTTAATAACTGATTCGAGGCTCTTAATTCTTTATGTTCATCCTGTAATTTCATAGATATTAATCATACCACTGCTTGCATTTGAAACGCAGCTCTAAAACAGAATCGAATGAATATATTTTGAAAGTAGATAATTTCTTCAGAATGGTTGAAAAGAATTCCATTTCCATTTCTTTTGCCTTGAAATGATTTATTCGGGGAAGAAAAGACTATAGTTTTTCTGAATAAAATCACAAAACTGATGTAATGTGTATACTTAGCATTCCTTTTATATCGCACAGAACGGTCACCAAGAGCAGAACATTTAAAAAAATATAGTCATCTATAAATCCTTTTCAAACTAATAATTTTTCTTCCGTTTTCAAAAGTAAATTATTTTGTCAAATTTAAGGTAACCGACTACGTTTGGAACCATGATTTTTAAAAACTTATAAATGAATATTTTTTTTTATAATTAGCAACATATAAATTAGAATTTACATAAAAAACTTTTAATATTTTTATTATAATGAAAAAAAAAATAATGCAAATTTTTAGCATAAAATAAGGAAAAAAAGAATACATTTCCAAAATATTCTCCTTTCACGAAAAATCTTTCTATAACATTGTTATTCAGCATATGTATTGATATGACACCTGAACAGAGAACAAACTAAGGTTGTTTTAATAATTCACGTTATTCGAAGAGTTTTTACGATTGAAAATAACAACATGTGTTTATTTCTTAAAAATTCCTCCATTCTTATACATCAAAATTTAAATAAATCCACTTATAAACCATACATTACAAATATCCTAGTCCAGGCTCTTGAGAATAATATGATAAACATTTCTACTAAATTTTATCAATATAGAAAAAAACATTCGAGTTATACCCTTAAAAAAATTGTAAACACACTGAAAATTACGTTCTTCAGAAAAATGATTTAAATTTATGACTTGTTCAGAAAACAAAGATATACATACCAAATAAATTTACTCCCCTCCTCACTTTTACATACCATACCTACTTCTTTCTATTTTCTTTTGAAGTTTGATTTTCTTACAGTTCTAAATTTTTTCTTGCTATTTTTGCTGATGGTAACGAATGTCCTTTGGAGTCAGCAATGCGAATAATGTCGAAATTCTTAAAAGCATCAACTGCATACTGCCCAGGAAACACATTTAATGCGTAAAATATTTTTAATATTCCCTTATTGCCATCATTATAATGTATTACATATACATATGTTCCTAGAGTAAAGGTTTCATGGTCGACAAATATATCTTTCAGGATTATTTTCCACAAGCAACCATTGAAACATTAATTTGAATTCTATGAGACATTTTTTAATAAACTTTGATCACATAAATCAAATATGTAGATTTAATGGAATTAACAATGGTTTTAGGCAGGCGTTTACAATTTTCATTTTTGTTCCGCAAGCAATAACACGTTGATAATTACACCAACTAAATCGTCCTTTCGGGCACTGGCCATGCATTGGCTGATCCACTCCTGAACAGCTGTGATAAAATTCTGCTATTACAGCAATTTACATTTTGGTAATTTCTCCCAAATTTGTGTTTTTAGCCTAGTCTCGGATACCTTAAAAGATTCTCAAAAATATTTACTTAATAATTTCGATTGTATTGAACTTCTATAAGCTGCAATATTTTCCCTTCAAATTTCTGTCATTTGTTCTATTATTAACAAAAAGTTTATTATTATTAAGGGAATACTATCGTAGTTTTATGAAAATTCTTTAATTTCAATGGCACACAAAATTGCTGTTTTATGTTTTGCCTTAAATTTAAATCTAATACTTGTATTGGAAACACTCTCGTATTCATGAAAATAATAGCAGAAATTATACGGGTTTTTTTCTCGTTATTAAGGATATGTATTTATTGATTATTACTATATTAACTTAGGAGATTGGGCAATAAAATTTTGAATTTTTCAGCAGTATGCTTTCACACATTTAGCATTGCAGACCACACTTTAATTGTATTAATTTAAATACATTTGTATTGTTTTTCGGGTTTTTCTCTCTTGATGAACCAACAATAGTTAGTATGTATTAGTATTCAATAATTATCGATAATAAGGTATCCTTAAGCATATCTGTTCGTGAACTAGTTCACCTTGTACATCAGTAATTACTCCCATATAATAGGAAATGAAGTACAGGTGAGTAGTAAGAAAAGCGTGAAGTTTTAATAATATGTATCAATCTAAGTTTTAAGACTTCTTCACTATATTTTCAACGATGCTCTAGTAGTTTGTTGCTTTGTTAGATCTTAGAAAATTTTCTGTAATTTTCTTGAACAAAAGTCCACCATCATTCACCTGTAAAACATGAATATTTTGTACAGCTGTGTAGAATTCTGGAATAAGAGAATTGACTGTCAATTCTCTTCAAATATTTCACTCAAAATCATCGTACCTCAATACAAGTAATAGCTTGTTCAAGGTATCATAGCTTCCCTTTTATCCTGAAGAGTATCCTACTGGAATTGAGTTACATTTATTTCTTTGTGAAGGAATAATGCTTTTAATCTAACCTTAGAAGTATCAGTAAAAAGCTGATATTCCTCTGGTTTATGATATAGATGTACCGTGTAAAGTATTACGAACAAATACAGTCAGGCTAGAGAGATCTATTAAATTTGATTTAACCGCTAAACATGCGCCATGATACATACACTACTTTCCAGCTTCATTTTTCCTTCCTTCTCTCTCTTTCGTACGTGCGCGCGCATCTCCGTTACTGAGTCTAATTGGTTAACTTTGGCCATGACGAAATCAACTGGTTTGTATGTGACGTTCGCTATAACAGATGTCATGAGGCCTGAAATTTCAAATTTCACTGAAAAATGATGATTCACAATTATTTTCATAAAGAATTAATGATGACTTTATATCCGTCATGATATACGGAAATACGTACATCAATAGCTGACTAGCATAGAATTTTGGTTTCCTACTTACTTAATTCCAAATTACACAAGACTATTCAACTTTGCTTGTGTAATCGATGTTCTAAATGCTTTCCTGATGGAGCGTAATTCGCTTCTGTTTAACTTACAAGCAACTAGAAGGCATTCATTATTCATCAACTAAAGTATAATTAACATGGCTATTGTATGGTACAAGAAGCACGTAACAGTGAATTATTGGCCTTATTGCTCAATCGATATTCGGATATATTGGGCATGTTTCTTTTTAAAATTATTTTCTTTTGCTATAGGAATCATACAAAATAGCAATCCTCCAAATTGTCTCTGGTTTTTTTCCAGATCATTTACATAGCGAAAGGGATTAAAATTCCATTTCTTTGATCGAAATGATTGCATTCAAAGTCAAGAAGAATAATGTGAACAACAGAAGTTTGATGCCCAAGGCTTATTCTTTTGTCCAATTTCGCATCCAAAATAATCTTTAGAGGAAAAGTGAATTAATGATATCCTGTTTCTTGAGCGAGTAGATTTTACAAATCTGACACAAATATAGGAAATAATATCAGTAGAATTAACACTCAAATCATTTTAAATGCGTCTGTTCATCAGTTTATTACATGCCTACATTGATCAAATATTTATTCAAAATGAACTTTGAAATCCTTATAGCGACATAATGTCTAAGGAAATACATCTTATTGGAGCCTAGATGTATCGTATGAAACTTTTCTAAAGTCATTTGTCAGTAGAAACATTGGATGACTGAAATTCAATAAAATAGCATCATGGCATATATTTAAACACTGAAATATCAGAAATAAAACGAACTGTACTTTTCCAAGAATATTCAAAAAGATAAATTTACAAAGATATGTTTACTTATAGTTATAAATGTTATAAATCAGTGTTTCTGGTAGGTTAAAAGAAATTGTTATTTCTTAGATATCAATAACATTTTAATTATATTATGAATTTAATTTTTTAAGAAAATTGTAAATTTTTGCAATGCTTTAATTCCGAAATTCACAAGAAAAATTAATTTTGCTAAGATCTCACCATAATGTTAGTATATAAAAGAAATTATAAATAATTAAATTTCTAAATTTTTACAATGTTTGATTTATATTTAAAATTTTTTTTATAAATTTCAGTAATTAACTTATTCAGAAGACCACATAGGTTAATTTATTTCCTCAGTTTATTTATACATTGCAAAGAATGTGTGATTGTTTTCTAACATCGCTCTGAGAAACAACACGAGAGTTATTGGTGGTGAAGTTCGTAATTTTGAACATCGGTCAGGTGATGAGGATGATACCTGAGATGGCACTTACCTCTCGAAACTTTCTTCCTAAGTCAATGGAAGGACTTGAGAGCTATAACTAGATTTAACATACGTTGCACGTAAGGACTTTAGAAGCATCAGGGCTCGAACTCACGAACTGACAACGTTGACTGCGAGTCCATGACAATGATCACTAAGCTAATGTCACCACTTAGATTGTTAAGAAAAAAGAATACGTTATGGGTTTCTGAAAGCACATATTATCAAAAAACACAGCAATAAACATAAAATTTTTTTATTTTAATTTCATGTTGAATAATATGTTTTCCTTGAAATTACACTAAAACAGTATTTTAAAATTTTAGTTTGCACATCTGCACTATAATGTTTAATCGGAACACTTCATAAACGTGCTGATAAATTTCATCAGCTTTCATGAATTTTGCAGGCAGAAAATGAATCAGAGCCCGTAATTCACAGTCGGCGGGAATTTCAAGAATCTTTTTAAATATACACAAACATTATTCACGAATAGCACTGCAGCATATTAAAAAAGGGTTCTTAAAACATACTCCACGTATAATGTTTTTAAATGTGGCTATAAACATAGAAAATTGGCTTAAAGATTGAAATTCGTAATATGAGTTCTTATGATGGAAATTCGTTGATAGCTGGGCTATTAATTTTCCATGTTTTTAAGCAAAAATTTGTCAAATTTTATTTAAAAGGGGGATACTTTGGTGCATCAATTTGGTATTATCAATTTTCTACCTTCATATTGATTTCCTTCAGCTCATAATATAAAATAGTAAAAAAGATCGACTTACAAAATGCACCTGAAAACTTCTTGTAATTGGATAATTAACATAAATATTATTAATATATGTAATAGAAGGAGTAAAACGGACTAGAAAAAGTTTTGTTCCTCTTCTGTATGTTAAATTATTTTTATAACAATTTATCCCAGGTTATACTGTGAGAACTTCATTTTCAAACTCAAACCACATACACATAATATTTATATTTCTTTGAGGATATTTCCTTTCCTTTGCTTTTTCAATGCTCTTAGCAATGTAATTCTGCTCATATTTCAAAATTGCAAACAACATTATCAGAAGAAATGATTTTGAACTTTTAAATCAGAATAGTATATACTTTGGATTAAATGAAATGAAATATATACATCATCACTTAGTCACAGATTGGATATCGTTGCAACTACAACCCTAATTTTCTTTATACACATATACTAAATTGCGGCCATGAGCATTTATATCTCCATATTTTCCGTTTCGCTATGAGCTTAAGAAGCGCTAAAAGGGGAAACTTGGATGCAAGTTCTCGTTCTTTGACCGGCTATTCAACCGGAAACGCCTGGAAAACAAGATATACACTTTCCGGTATATCACATATATTCCACTTTTACTGTTCCGTGTTCAACACCATTTATAGGACAAATGGCAGACGTGAGAACCATTGAAGCAAGATGGGGAATAAAATTTGTATCATCCTTCTAAAAGCTGAACTTTTATGATTTTGTACATAACCCCAGCTCCTTTTACAGTCTTAACTTCGACAGAGGGTATTGAAAAATTAATGAGGCCTTTCCGAAAAAGATTATAGCGGATTCTTTAGGACATTTAACGGGATTCATCCTGTACAGGAAATGAAACCATTCAGATGAACACTCCTTCATGATGCTACTTTTCGTGTGTTTTTAATTGATTCAGTATAATGTGCCTTTAATCACTGCCTAAATTTAACTCATTTCAGCATATAACGACCGGATTCTTTTAATAGTTAACCTATTAACATCTTTATATTTATTATCAGGTGTGCAATTCTTTCCTCATATTTTCGATTAATTTAATCTAAATGCAGTTTAAATATTAAATTTATATATTATGTTTTATAGTTGAATTCATTATGGATGTCTTAAAAATAACAGTGATGATATATTTTTCCATTTTCTCTAAAACAGAGCGACATTTATAAAAACAAAATATTATAATTTATTGCAAAATTTAAGATCAAATTTGTAGAAATAATATTTATTAGAAATATAAGACAATTTTTCACCCTCAAAGACCAATGGAAAGTTATAACACAGTAAGATTAATATTTAATTCATCTTCGAATGAAAGTTTTCAATGATTGATTGGTTTTATTAACGTCGCAGAAGAAACACGAAGGCTTTTGTCGAAGGATCTATTAATTTTGAATCTCGCTCAAATGATGAGCTGGAGCCTCTCTCCTAACTTCCACACCATACCTTTGGGAGGACTTTAGGCCTCGACAGATTTAAAGTGCATTAGCTCCGACTACACGAGGGTCTTTAGTGGCATCAAGGCTCGGTCTAACTACTAGAAAAATACTGCCAGCGCGAATTTACGACCATGACCTCTAAGCTACAGCTAATATTGAAATTTTTCAAAGCATTACTACTAAAGATACCATTTCAGTCTGTTGTGAAGTTGAGTTATTCGTGATTTTCTTTTCACTAACCGAGGAGAACTCTTGTAAACTTAAATGCCTGAAATTACAATTTTTTCGCCTCTAA
This sequence comes from Nephila pilipes, assembly GCA_019974015.1. NCBI lineage: Eukaryota > Metazoa > Arthropoda > Arachnida > Araneae > Nephilidae > Nephila > Nephila pilipes. The sequence goes on from BMAW01034193.1 coordinate 144,486, forward strand.
TATGAAACGAGATTAGGTAAATTACAGGAATATAAGAAGTGCAGTGATTTCAATTAAAAATAGTGTTATATAAGAGAAATAGAAATGAAAGGAAAAAGAAGGGAGATGCAGGATATCGACAAGCTGATATATATATTTGTAAATTTGATTGAATCATTGTAATTAATTCTTCATATTGGAAGTGAATCTGCTATAATCTAAAAGTGGTTGAATTGGAATTAGTGATTTGGTAAGCTAAGACTTAATTATTAGAGTGTGAACTAAAATAAACTAAGTTAAGATAGATTCGAGAAAGACATTACATATTTTATGTAAAATGTTTTTTTTTTTTGTTGCTCTTATATAACTTTAATTCGAGTTTTGAATTTATTGACTATTAAATTGAAATTTTAGTTGGATGAATAGTTAAATAATGAAGGAAGGAAATCGCTCTTTTGAATACTATTTGATCCCCTAATTGAATTTAATTTTCTCAATTTCGTATCCTACGTTAATTATTAAGATATTGATTGACAACTAACCAAAATTATATGAATCTTGCCATTTCAACATTCATTAATTATAACTTTCCTCGAATTTTTAGTATAAAATGTAATTGGTTAAATATATAATAATGTCTAATTGTACTATTTTTATAATGATAACACTTCTAGGCATTTTTAATGATTTTCTTATTTATATACTAAAACAGCTGTGACATACGAATGAGGAAATTGAAAATTTATTATAAACTTAACGTTACTATATTTATAATTAAGTACTATAAATGCTTATGGGTAGAGTTTTAATTTCTGAGAGAGTATCAAATGTCACCCCCTGATTTCGCTTCCATCACTAAGTTTTGATATCGTTTATATCACTAAATTTTGATATCGTTTATATCACTAAGTTTAGCAGTTAGATAGATTTTACACAAGTAAGAATCAGTATTGAAAATCAGAGTAATAATTATTATTCTTTTAAGAACAATAAAAAAAAATCAAGAGGTGCTTCACGTCAGTAGAGCAAACCCTCAAGAATCCATTAATTAAAAATAAATACGTATCTAATCATTAGATGTACCTAAATGAAAGCACATAACTTATTAATGCAAATAGAGTTATATTGATTATTAATTGCTCATGGAAAATTACTTATTTATAAATTTGTTTTTTTTTATGTACATATAGTTACATAAATATATTGATATCTCAAAGTAAAAATTTGATTTTAATTGTTTTTGATGTAGAAAAGTTAGGACCCTTTAAATATATCTTAAAATCAGCTCATTTTTCTTTGTCGAAAGCTTATCAGTTACCTGAAAAGTAGAACAATTCCAGATTTAATTCAAATCAATCTCATTGTTTGCACAGGATAATTTCGTAGACCAAACTTTCCGATCTCTCTTTCTTTTTAATAACACCCTGTTCACCTTTTCACAGCTGCTTTTTATTCCTTCATCCTCCAGCCTGCTATTTCATCAATCTGATTTATAATCATTTTATTTTAATTAACTTAGGTCACGGCTCATTCGCAAAGAAAGTTATCAAATAAAATAACATCATACGAAAGCCCCAAGAGATTTTTTTGGAGGGAAATATATGAGAGAACCGTTACAAAATATCAACTAGACTTTTAAAAAGATCTTTTCAAAAATATTGCTATCAAAATTACACCAATGTCCTTTTTTATATATTTTCCTTTACGGTCTACATATTTTTCCAACGTATTAGAAGCTTTTTTTTTTATCGTTGAATGATAAAAAAAAGTCTGATGTGTAATGGAGACATTTGCGCACAAATCTTTCTACTTCTTCGTCCGATGAAAACCTTTTTCCTCCTAATATTCATTTGAGTAGTCCAGACAAATGATAGTCAAAAGGTTCTATGTCCGGACTGTAGACAGATTGTTCGAATGTTTTCTGAAGAAAAATAAAGAAAAAGGAACGAGAAAAAAAATTCTTTAATTTTTCCTAATGTTACACTGGTTGTATGTAGCAATGCATTGTCTTGAAGAAGGTTAACATTGAGGATAAAAATGGGACGTCTTTTGGGTAGATGTGCTTGTTTTAAACTTTTTCTGGAAGTTCACAGCCGTATAGTACATTAATTGTACATCGTTCAAGAAAAAGTTCAGCTTTCATGATATTTGTGAGTGCAAAAAACAGTAGTAAGAACTTTTTGAAACAGATGTCTTTTTTCTTTTGCTTTTTGTAAAACAATTTCATTTATTGTGCTCGATTCCATACTGAATCACTTTGTTTCAGATGATTAGAAACTAAATAAATGAACATATGAAAAGTAAAACGATGCCAAATATTATTTAAACTTTCAGTAATTTGTTATGGTACAGTGACAAAATATATAAAAATTGTCTGCCGCTATTAAAGGTGTTTCTTTCTTTTTTTTTTTTTCATCCTTACTTGTATTTAATCACATTTTATAATTGCGCTAAACAGAATTTCTCTTATGCTCCGTTTCATCAATTAAATTTTTTACTGCAAATGTATTTATCAGTCTTTTCAACTCCTTCAATCTATATTTATATTTCATCTTCTTATAAAAAGTAAATAAAATGCTTACATATAAAATTCCCATTTAGTTTTATTTTCAGTGTCAATTATAAGGTTTTACATGAAAACTGATAAATCTTTTTTCCCACAGTTGTACAGTTCTACAAGTAAATATCTTAAATAAAAGATAAACAACACGTCAAAAGAAAATGAACGAATCTCGTTTCCATTGTATTTTTAAAGGGAAATTCTTGTTAGTTGTAGTTTTTCATATTTACGAAAAAAGACAAATGTCTTATTGAATAAGTAAATGAATGTGGTAGTGCCATGGAATTTATAATTCAAAATTACTCCTATTGTTAATGTTTTTGCTTTAGCACACTGATTCACTGACTACACTGCGAAAAATAGGTATTCAAAATCGAGTACAAAGTACTCACTTTTGAATACTTCACATTCTCAAAAAGTTCCGATCCCAACGTATTCAAATTTAAGACTCATACGTACTCATTTTTAATAACAGGTAAGTACTCAGAATGGAAACTTCACATACTCATTTTTGAAGATATTTGAGCATCAAATATGAGTGTCGAATAGAAAATTGAGAATATCATGTATTTATTTATGGATCTCTTACTGCATAAAATATGAGGATTAAACAACAAAGTGAGTATGATTTGCATTTATTTTCGATACTGTTGTTGTATTGAACATGAATTTTAAACAGAAAAATATATATAGGTAGGAACTAATCTGAGTATATTGTTATTTATCTGTAGACTTATTCTCTGTTTAATTGTGTAGTTAAATTGTTGCTCAGTAAGCCTTTTTAAACTTGCTTCTGGCGTTTGTTTGTATACTTCCGATATAAGCTTTAAATTATTTTCTGCTTTAAACAGAAGTATTTTTGAACTGTTAACGGTCATTTCAGCATTTTGTATTGATTAAGCTTATTTTGTAATTCAAATTATTTCATATTTTAATATTGTTATGTAACATTAGATCATCGGTTGATTCTAAAATGTTAAAGATAAAGGCCCCAATATTTATTCTTGCATTGTAATTATTCTAAACCCTCTGAAATATACATGTGAATAGTTAAAGTGTAATTAAGCTCTTCTCTGAATTATAGTATCTCTTATATATAAACACTTTATATTTATCAGTCTGATTAAAAAATAAAGCAATATTGAATTAAACTATTTTCTCTTTTATTTAAGATACGCAATTAAGATGTAACAGGTATATAACGATTTATGATTTAAACAGGTGCATTTTTGTAACTTGAATTTAAAAATTTTTTAATGTGTTTTGCAAACAAAATTAATTAATTTAATCATAAGTTGATTATAATGTTTCAAAAAGGAATCAATAGTATTTAAAAAAAACGTATGTGATTATGTAAATTCTATATACAATTTCAAATTTAATAATAACTAACAATATTTTTTTTTACTTTTTCCCAAAGTAATATTTATTAATGAAATACAATTTTTACTTATATGTTTTAATGTAAAATGAATTTCTGGAAAAATTGGGATTATTGTGGATAACAAAACACATATTAAAACTTATATTAGTGATAATCTGATTTTTAAAAATATGCATAAAATATTAATCTTTAAAATTATATTTGATTAGAAATGTTACAGTCACGTGTAACAAACAGAAATTTGAGGAAATAGAAAATTTTACATTATATAAATCATGAGTACGTCTTAACAATCTGTTACTTTGCCTTGAGGTGCAAATGTGATTCTTGTTTCTTCCAGCCAACATCAGAACCTCGGTTTTACTTTATAATTCATCACTGCGCGAGCAAATTTTTTAAAAATATTAACTTTAAGAAATGCATGAATAAAGTGGCTAAATTCTGTAAAAAAATACGTAATATCAACAAAGAAATGGACTAGGTAATATGTTCAGTCTTGTTCTTTGGTGAACATTTATAAGCATTTTTACAATTTAATGAATTATACATAATTATAATGTTTGTATCATGTATCGAATACAAAAGAAATTGTTTTATTTATTCTCTGTGCCTGAATGTTGGAATTCATGCATAGAATAAAATCTGAACATACTGTACTAAATATTTGTTTAAATTTTTGTAATATTTTTGGGCCACATTATAAAGAAAATCAAGATATGAAATGTTTGTATTAAAATCTTAACTTTATCAAAATCAAATTTTAAATCACAACACAAATAAGTAGTAGTTCCTAACCCCAATTCATATGAGTTAAAAGTAGGTAACTTAAAAAAAATGAGACAATAGTAATGATTCACAAGACAATTATGAATAATATGGTGAACAATATTTGAGACATAACAGGAAGGATGCCTGATTAGATTGTGAAAATTTGGTTCCAAAATACACATCAAATTTGTGTTTAAATTAAAGCCATGTTCTTTAAAAAAGGTTTGAAATATCTTACTCCTGTCATAAAGCATCTGAAATTTAAAATATTTCAATTCATTAAAGAATAATCAGGAATTAAAACTATATTTGTGAACATTTTATTCTGTGTGTATATAATTTCTAACTTTATGATTGCCACACAGTAATATTGGAACTAAAAACTGATGTACAAGAATTCTTCGAAAATGGTTAAACCTTAAAATCTTAAATACAAATATATATCTTAAAAATATGTAGGATTTTTTTCTGTCAATTAAAAAAGGCATTTTAAGTTACATTACACACTTATGAAGTGAAAAAATTGGAATCCTTTCCGAGCATCATCTCTGTATAGTCATCGATAAAAAAGTAAAGCAAAGTAGCTCAAAACTTTTAAAATTTCACAACACTGCTTTTTAAGTACTATAATGTTCTTCTATAAATTATAAGCGTCATACATAAATATTTACATGTATGAAAATAATTTTCGATACTGATATGAGCAAATTAAAGTCAAGAAGTCACTAAAGATACGATTACAAATGTAATATCATTGATCGTCCCTAACACACAAATTCACTCACTGAAAATTATTTACAAACTGACCAAAAACAATTCTTAAAATTTTATAGCATCTTTCTGAAAATATCAATTATAAAAAAAATGTAAAAAAACACTGAATTGTACCCACAACTGAATCGTAGTATGTACTCCTTTTAATATTTATGTGTTCTTTCACATGTAGTGTGGTAAATACGAAATATAGTTCGAAATATTTAAGCACACCATATTTGTTTTTGAGCCCCAATTTTTAAAATACGTAGCCAGTATATAAAAGGAACTTTTGTAGTCCTTATATTTGTAACAAATTTTTGAGATTGTCGATTTCCCCTTTTTTTTTATTTTGGATACATGTAATGCTTTAAATTCGATAAAGATATACGTTCAAATCAGATACACACATACTCATTTCAAAATAAGTACATCTGGGTATTCATTTTTTGAGTATTTCTTTTTTCTCCACGTAACTACCCCATTTTAAGCACAGTAAATATTTAAGAAAACTAGAAAGACACATTTAGATTGCTATCCAGATTTAAAGTGTCTTTTTTGTGTTAAATGCGTTTCATATTCTCTAAAAAAAAGCACAAATTTAAACTAAAAGTAAACTCTTAAATATGATAGAAACTAAGTTATTGAAATATCTGAATTCTTTATTTAATGTTTAAAGTAAATTTTACATGATAATAATCAAATATCATGAATTATCTTTATGAAAAAAGAAAGAAATGCAACTTTTTCAGTGAATAATAATAATAAAAAATGTTTTATGACGTTAAGACTTAGCCTTTTTGGTTTCTTAGATTTTAATAAAGTTGAAATAAAATGTTGTTCAATGATATACACTTTGAAATTTGATTAATGAGTCATCAGGTTAAAATTTCGATTATTCACAAAAACTTTATAAATTATTAATTCTTTATTCAATTATTTTTTGCAAAACAATACATTTCAAATGCTGAATAATGGTAAAATAAATAGTACGAAAAAATGACTCGATAAACAGCAGGGAAACTCCTTAAAATATTCCTAAAAATTATTTCTTATTCAAAATAATAAAAGAACATGATCAGGAAATACACAATTTTAGTGAAATTTGATATTTGAAATGAAACAATTATCCTCAAAGTGCTTATTAAAGATATGTTACTTCATGTATTTCTTAACAATGAAATACAACAGTAGTTTACAACTTAATCTTCTTATTAAGTAGATATTAGAAATTATTGTAGAGTTTTCTGCCATCAAAGGTGACCTAAATTTACATTGAGAAATTTAATACATTTTTATGCTGATTTCTTTATATATTACAAAGAAAAGCAGAATTTAATCTTCTTCTAACGACGCTTGGTTGGATGTATGGATTTTTGGCACTGAATCTTCGAGAGACATAATCAACCAAACATAAGGTTAACATTGTATACGGTATTCATTTAAAACTATTTAAAATTCAACCGCAAGATAGTGAATAAAGTAGAGTATTATAAAATTATATGTATTGGATAAAACCAAAGTCATTTAAAAAGTGAAAGACTTTTCGTTGGTGATTTTCCCCAACCAAGTTCATTAAAAATAGTATATAAGATTTAATACGTTTCAAACGAACATAGATAATTGCAGAACATCCAGTCAAAATGTATCTCACTGTCAGTAGACAAGCACAATGACCACGTATAGGAGGATCCTGCCAAGAAAAAGATATTTGTGTTCAAGTCGTGTGTGACCGATTCGCAGATATGTCAAGATATTTCCTCAAACGAATTTAAATATATAGAGTATCAGATTCGACTACCAATTGATTTGGTTAAGCTTTAAAACTCATTTCTCATTCAAATATGTTGAACATAAGAAAGTTTATTTTTTTGTGTTAATTCACTTATATTTGCTTGGCACTAAATTACAGAAAAAATTATTTTAAAAAATTATTTTAGAAAAAAAAAATCAAGCAATTCACTGAAAAGTTTCGATTAGAAATTAAAAATCGAAGTTTTTTAAATAGCACATTTTAAGATTTCAATGTTCCTTTTCTGTAAATTGAAAATCTAAACATCGAAGAATTAGAAAACAGAAACAGTTGGAATTTATAGAATTAGAACCTAAACATAGAGTATTTTCAAATTGCAAACTGCTATCGACTGGAAATCATAGATTCAAATCTAAAATGAATCCAAAAAGAAAAAAAAAAAAGAACAATCTGTCTTCTTTTGTTGAAATACAATATCACTTCTGTTTCCAATCAGCCATAGAATAACATGACAAGCTAACCAAAGACAAAAGTTTCTCCAGCTATTTGTTCCACGACGACCTCCAGAGTCACTTTCTTTATGTGGGTGTAGTAATTACTTCGGTCTAAAGTAATTGTCTGAATCCCCTGAATGCTTCTCTTGTTCGACCGCCATTTTGTTTTTGTCTCAGTTTGTCGATGTAACAAGATAGAGCGAAAACACGAAGTGATCATGTAAAAGGGTCTGCAATTTGTTTGTCTTTAAGCTAGCTCTAAGTAGTGGTTTCATTTTGTAGGCACTTTCTCATCTTTCCAGTACTTGGAGATTACGTTTCAATTGGACGAAAGCCATTTCAGTTGTATTTTATTAAGGAAAAAATGGCTTAAAAAACAATTCTTATTTTAATATTAACTTGATAGAAATTTGCATGCATGATTCGAGGCTAAAATGTTTAAGCATTAAAATGGTTTTAACATTTGTCCAATTTAAATTTTGTCTGTACACATTTTCATTTGTTAAATACATTTAAATTAGTTCTTCCTAATATTTGTAATACTAATCAGTATAATTTATCACTAAGCAACTAATTTTTTTTATAAACTTCAATAAAATCTCTAAAAAGGTTTTAATTATTTAGTTAAAATTATTTTGAAATTAAGATATGTGTAAAAAGGGCTTCAGATCTTAAAAGATTTTAATAAAATCTGGAAATGAAAATATTTCAAAGGGGGCAAACGATTCCTAAACAAAAAAGTTGAGCGGTTTTTCTTCATTGTTCGAGTCTTCATATATTTTCATAATTTCATTCAAACGATACTTTTCTTTTATAAGTGATAATTTATTATCTGTACATTAATAAACTAAATTTAAATATTCGGAAAATTTCAAAATAATATATGAAATATTGCCTAATATCATTTTTTTATCACATTATTAAATGGTATACTAATTTGCGTACAAAATCCTCATAAAAAGTGTATGATTCAGAATATATAATTTTTGATTTTGAATATAAAAAGAAATTAATTAAATTCGAAATATATAACACTTAATCCAGTTTTAAATATTTTCAAGATTATTTAAAATTGGCGTAAAAACTTTTAATATTTTAGTGTATAAATATATTTGTAACAGAATAACTTTACAGTTCGAATTATTTAAAGTAATATGATAATATAAATTTACAATTTTCGTTAGGTTACCTTAAAAATATTTTAAAATCCTTTTTTACACCAAATAATAAAAAAACAAATTTTGTGAAAAATAACTATTAAGTTTCCCATAGGGTAAATAAGATTAAAAATAAGCATGTACAATTTTAATTATATCTCGGCAAATTATAAGAATAATTGATGAAGTATTCAGGAAAATCGATTTTTAATGTAATGGATTTTTTCTTAGTAAATAGAATTTTTTAAGATTTAAGGTTTCTGAAACTAATTAAAATCATATTGTATCAAAATATTTAATCAATTTTCTTCTATTTAAAGAATTTATATTTTTTTCACTTTTAATAAACTGTAGGATGTGCAATATGTAAAAGAGAATAAACATATTCATGCTGAATCCTAAGATATGTCAAAATTACGCAGCAAGTTAGAAAATATTTTTTAATTCAATTTTAAATTTTTTTTAAAAAGGTATTTTGCTTACAAAATTAAATGTAATGTTAGTACACGGAAGTTAACTTATCTAAGAGTAAAACTGTATATAAATCATTATTCAATTTCCATATTTTGAATACGCAATTTCACTGTCGCCACAGAAAAAGATGACCCCACAGCAAAATTGATTCCAAGTAGTCAGAGTCATACCCTCCCCCTTTCCCCCCTTATGGCGGGGCATAATAAAACGGCTCTTTTTCCTAATAACTCAACTTAGATATTTAATTTACAAGCAAAGAGAAAAAATGTGTAACATATGTAATACAGAATTTATATACCCACAGAATTAAATTATTTTCGTTCACTTTCAGTTGAGTGTTTGAATCATGATTAGTAATACTTGTATTACATACAATGTTTCATAAATCAAAAGTTAACGAACCATAAAATCGAAATGTATGCACATATAAAAAAAGTTACACGGTTTATAACTTTATGTGTACGGATGTATGAGATTACTGAAATGTTTCTTATAATAAAATCTCAAGTTAGATATTTTTAACCTGGATTGAAAAGTAAGGGGGAAAAACAAAATAGAATTCCTTTATAAAGATTATTTACTTTTATTACAATTCTTAAATCAACTCCTTCCTATTCCATCGAGTTCTAAATTTCACCGAACAAGAACACAACAAAGAATAAAAAAAATTTCGTAAATAAAAGCAATCAATATTAAAAAAAAACATTTCCGTTAAAGCTCATCTAAACTTATTCTCATATCAAGATTAGTATGTTTTCTAATGAAAAAACCAGAATAATTTAATATAAAATACTTAGTAATCGTAGCAACGATATAACTCTGAGTAGCTAAATGAAAAACTTTTTTAAAAATTAATTTCAAAGAATTCCTCAATTTTTTAATAAATTTTGTATTTCAAACAATTGTAAGAAAACAAATTTAAATCATAGAAAATAAAATACACCACAACATATTTTAATATGCTATTTTATAGAATAGTGATTTAGTATATTTTTTATGGCATATCTTTTAATTTACATTCTAGCATTAGGACTTTTTTGAATTGATTACGAAGCCGAATTAGCGTTTTTAACAATTTTTATATAAGTGCTAGCTGAATTTGATACGTTATTGTTTATTTTTCTTACTTTATGTTTGAAGTATATAAATAATAAACTTCTTAGAGTAAACATATACTTACAGAACGAGTTCGAGAACCTAAAATGGAAGAATATAGAAGAAAATACTTTATCATAGAAAAATATTCCATAAAATATAATCGAACAGCAAAACTGATCTTCATAGCGCCATAAACACAACACATATTCAACTTGTGTGCCATATAAGTATCGTTTTCTATTTTCGATATACTAAACCATAAATTTAAAGCAAGAGAAACTAAAAAGCTTTATTCGAATAAATATATTTTATTGCACTTGAAATACTAGCTGGCCTCTCGTAAAATTTTGTGTTTCTATTATTTCAATGAATAAATAAAGCGACTTAATTCACATGAAATAAAATTAAAATTCTGGACTAGAAATCACTTAAAAAGCACAGATATTGGAAGTATTGAATCTAAAGAAAATTTCAAGAATTTTCTGTTCAAATGTCTAGATAATTCTTCATGTTTCAGTAAATACCTCTAATTTAAAAATTCCGTGGTATATAGACATTATTCCCAGTTTTGTACTATTAATCCGTAGACTGAAATGAAATGGATAAAACTATAGTTTTGCTTAAACATACGTATTATTTTCCCCTTTGAAACTTTCTTTCGGAGATCGTAAAATAAAACTCTATAATAAATTTTATTCATGTTGGCTTAACTGTGGCTGGAATGTAAGTGCTCTATACTTTTCTTTCGAGACACAGTTTGTAAAAGGTTAATATGTTTCTCTTTTGATGTACTGATTGCAATGATCAAGAATTATGTTTCTTATACAATGTTTCTAAACACTATGCGTCCGTTGATTGAAGATGTTATTTTTTACGTAAATTATTATACGTAAGACACTCATTAGAAAACAATTTCTTGAATTTTCTTTTGAAGTTCTAACAGGATAGTACAAAAAGTACCTAAGTTGGACAACAGATGGCATTTCTGAGGAAAATTGGTGTTATCTGCATACTACTGTTTATTAAGTGACTGCATAATAAATGTTACACGAATTCATAAATTAGTTTTGATATGAAAGCCATTTGCTATAAAATCAAAATTTGATTGCTGCCATGTGAAGTCATTGTCGTCATTGTGAGTTGAATTACTACCGTCAAAGAGATCTGATTAATCCTTATATACCAGAAAAAAGCGACTATCAAAACAATGGATTGCTTATGGTGGATTTGCCCCAAAGAAGGCGAAGTTCTTATGGATTAGAAAGTTAAGACGATTTTTTGGAATTCGAAGGGTTTCGTGCTTATGGACTCCTTAAAAAAGAAAAGCAGCAATGATCAAATGACAGTATCAAGTAAATTGTCATATTTTCATTTCCCATTCCTCGTGCCACATTTCCCGTTTCTAACACAGGTACATTTTGAATCACCTTCGTATATTTTACGAAATGCTGTTTCATTTAACATTCCCTCTTTATGAATAATAAATAAATAAATGTATTATTCAAAAGTGGCTAGAATACATTGAAAGAAAATTAAATGAAGCGTAAATCGTGACGAGAGAATGGTTAGGAAATTTTAATATATCTTGGCTTAAAACGCATTTTTAAACTTTATTGAGAATGTGAATATTGTGGAATATTCACGGCTGTGGAATCTGTCTTTCAATTAAAAATTATTCCTCCAACTTACTTTATGCCTTTTAACTGTTCTTTTAAGCTGGACCAAAACATAAATATTTTGAAGCTAACATTATTATAATACAGTTTTCAAAAATAATTTCTTCAGAAATTTGTCTATTATTGTTAATAAAAAAAAAACTATGTTTTTCATTTAGAACATATGTATTTAAAGTAGATTCTTTATCTTTGGGCATCTATATTGGATTCAAGGCAGGATGTAATCTTAAAATACTACTTTTAAAATATTTTTATGAATATTTGATTATTAAATCATTTAAATTTGGATGTTCGTTATTGATTTATATTAGAATTGCTTGAAATAAATTCGAGAGAAAATAATTTTTTGTTAATAGTCTTTTTGTAAAAAACTTATGAATCCAAATAAGTTTAAATACAGTTTAGCATAAATATTATTTATTAATATATATAGTAATAAATATTTATTTGTATTTCTGTTGATATAAATTATTCGAAAATACGTTAATAATTAGGATTAATAGAGATTTACGAATCGTAATAATTAACGATGTTTATCCATTAAGTTTCTAAAATAAGGCCCAATTTGATTAAATTTGCAAGACTGATTTTTAAATAAAAGCACAAACAATTTATTTAATCAACTGAGTTAAAAGAAAAACTATGTCTATGTCTCTAAAGTTATAAATAAAATAAATATGTATAATAATCATCATTTTGGTTCCAAAAAGCAACTTAGAACTTTTTAAGTAATTGAAATGCTAAAATGCTTCAGATACGCTACCTTTGTTGTTGTTGTTAAAAAACAGAGGGCCCTTCGTTCAATCTGTAGCTGCAATGTTTATGTAAATTCCATAAATAGAACGTTTTAAAACTGAGTTTTAAATTTGTTAACAAACGGTACACACCATAGTGAAAAAAATTTTGCATTTACCTTTTTCTTTCTCTACAAAACATATATCTACTCCATCCATAGAGTTAATATTTATAGCTTTAGGAAGTGAAGCCGCTTCCTATATAATGAAAAAATTTCTTGTAATAAATATTTACATATTTTAAGTATACTACACTACTTCAATAAAAATTACGGAACATTTAAAACTTAAAATTTTTAAAATTGAATTTTTGAATTTATAATTACGTTTCTAGTACAAAATATAAGGTTTACAAGTATTCTGCAATTTCTTAAAATTATTAATATTGTAAATATTTTGAAGTATATATCCTTAACTCAGTAAACTTATTTATGTAAATATAGTTATTAATTATCAATTCCTTATATATAATTACTTATATTTATAAATGTGATTTTAATTATTGCATGTAAATAGATAAAAAAAAACATGTGCACACCTCAGTGTCAAAATATGTTTCTTATTTCTTTTAATTAAAGAAAGTGAAGATTAAATTTGGCTTAAAATTAGTTCAATTTTCTTGTGGAAGAGCCTCATTAAAATTAAATGACCTTTAAAATGAGTTTGGTGATGAACATTTTTAAATGTTATATAAATCCCTTAATCTGAAAATAAAATCCATTGCAAAATTTTTCTTTGGAAATAAAGCACAAAAATTACAATTTTGCTCGGTGTCATTGAATTCTATGACACAAATTATTTACTTCTCGTCACTCCAAGAAATTTACAGAAAAAAAAGTTGTGTTGAATTGAAGTAAAATTAGATTAGTAAGACAATTTACATTATAATATTTTAAAGGAATAAATTTATGTTTAAGATCTTAATCCATGAATAAATTAAGAGTCTATGACTGGTATTACTCAGAAATTCCCTCTCAAAACATACTCGGATATCATCAAGCCCCAAAATCACACTTTTAGATCAATTTAAAAGTGTCTTAAAATCACGCTAGTGTCAGCAGTGTCCAATTTCCTCAATCCATTCTATGTTAATTGAGAATGTTCCTGTTCATCATCAAGTAATTATGGTGTATATTTGTCCTGAGACTATATTTGAGCGCATCCGTATTTACTTGGAAGTGTTCCGACTGACAGAGCCATCTGGTGTGTCACAGTTATTCATCAACAGAGTGGCGCATCAGACATTGATTAGTCATTTAACAAGACAGCTAATGCTTCAGATGTCCAGGAAGATACAGTGATTGGCTTAGCTCTCAAGGATTCAGAACTGAAGCTCTACTTAAAGATTGAGAGCATAGATGATTATATTTGCTAAATTGATCGAGGCTTTGAACGTTCCTCACCTTTACATGAATTCTAAAGAAGTGGAATATGAAGATTTGTTTTGGATGTTTAAATTTATATGTGCTGTTAGAGGTCTTATTTAAATGTTTGCAAGATAAAGAAAATTAAACATTAACACAAACGGAACGCCGGCATTTTTTGATATTCTAATTAAAAAAAAAAAACAGTCCATGTGCTAATGGTTATATTTTGTAGCTTCTTTCTGCATTTTTTAGATCAAATTACTGAAATAAAATAAGAATTTTGTTTTGAAAGAAATAAAACTCTCTGCTTATTATAAATTCATTTATTTCATTAAATTGAATTTTTTTCTAAATCATTGATATGTAAAAAATGTCGAGACTTTACTGATACTTGGTATAACGCCAATTTTGGAGAGGGGAATGAAATTTATGGCAGAGAATAATTGTTTTTATTTATTTTTTGAATCTAAATGAGGATAAATAATCTTTAATTCTATCAAACTCAATCTGATTAATATTTTTTTGGTATGAAACATTATTCATAATTCACATTCGAAATCTTGAGATGTTATGCAACGCACATATATGAAAATAAAGATTGAATGTAGTTGACATATGTTACACAATTATCTTTAACTATATATGAACAAAATACTGAAGGATTTAAAGGAAAGCGTAACGGTTCTTTGAGTTTGAGACTGAATTACAGTCTATAAAAATGATGATTATTATTGTTTATTAGCGGCGCACTTAGAAGCAACATGAGAGCTACTGACGACGGACCTCACAGGTTTAAATCTTAGTAAAACAATGACGACGACCCCCTAGCTGACCAATCTACTTCTTAACTTCCACGTCATGTTAATCTGACGATGATCCACCTCGACCTTTGTAGCATACTCGGTGAGCCTTTAATGGCATCAGATCTCGAACTCAAACATCAATAGTGACTACGCCGGATGGGAATTCGCAGCCAAGACCACTTGGCTACTACGGCTACTCTGTTTCTTACATAATTGGTTTTCTTTCCCTCATAAAATTTAATATCATTATTTAAGTGCAGTTATGTAGTTCGTTTCAATATTGATCGCATAGGATTTACTCCTCTTATTTATCAATACACAACAATAAAAATATATAAAAGTTAAATAAATGTGTTAGCAGACAATCAATAATTTTCTTATATGTAAGATTAATTGCACATTCAAGTTATGAACAGAATTAAAGGGTTCAATCTTTGACTGGAAAAGTGCTTTAAAGCAAAATAAAATTAATTTCACTAGAAATTTTTAGACATTCAAATATTTGTACATTCATTATATGATATGGTAAATTCTAAAACGATGAGTAATATAATTTTCAAGATAGGTAAAAAAATAAACATTTTAATTGTAATAACATGACAACAAATCATTTTCATAAATTTTTGACCAGAATTATCATTATTCAGGAATACGAATGTTTTAACAAGAAGTATAGATCGGTTCGATTAGTTTATCATTATTTTTTTAAAAAAAAGATCAATTACAAATAGTTATGTACACATAATTATGCATTATATAATCTATATGCTTACATTCTTTGGTCCAATACGATTTTATCGGTCAATTACAATTGAAATTAAAAAAATCATACCTACATTTGACGGAAGTAGTAAAGAATTCGTTTTTAGTTACTAACACATTATCACTTAAATGAGAAAAAAAACAACTAGAATTTAAAAGATAATTATAGGAAATTCGAAACGCAACAATATGTTTTTATATCAATACTGTCAAATATAACGTCCACAAACCCCATTTAATGAATACATTGAACTGAAAACTTTTAGTAAATTATAATTGTACGCAAGACAATATAGACTGAAACCAATTTATTTCACGTTTAATTATACAACTAATACGAATATATGTCCTCATAAATCTGCGTAATTAAAGTGGTTGAATTGGATGAAACTGAGTTGTTAATTTTAATAATTAAAGAGTTTATTTTGTTCAATTATTTCCAAATGCCTTCCCCCCCTTCAAATTAAACAAAAAAGACTGCAGACAATTGAACAAAAGAAGCACTTTATTTATTCAAATAACATTTCAATTTGAATACTTAACATTTTAATTTTATAGATTTCGGCTATTTTAATTACCCAAATTTATGAGAACAATTTTTCGTTTCAGTAACAATTGAAAATGAACATATGAAATTTGAAAGAATTGTGTGATAAACAGTTATTTATTGAATTTTAGATAGTGTTAACATCAAGTATGATTCAGAAGAAATACATTTTTTGCAAGAGTCTACTGTTTTATAAAATATACGCAAACTTTGGCGTAAGGAATTAAATTAATGAATTTTTATAAAGTATATGTCCACTTCTACTAGCAATGTGTAGGTGGTATCGAGTGTTCATATTCTGAATTAAATATTTGGGCAATAGAATGGGAAGCAATGTCCGAACACTGAGGAACTCTCATTCCAGATTATTTAATAACTTCGGGATAAGACTTAACTTGTCAGCGGAAAAAGTTTCAAAGATGTTCTATGAGTTATGTTCCGGAGGCCATGCTGGTCATTAAATTTGTGCCAAACTATGAACCGAAAAATATTCATCAACAAGTCTAGTTTGATGAGGTAAAGTACTGTCATCCATTAATAGGAATTCAACACCAATAGTAGCTACATACAGAACAATGATTTCATCCAGGTATTTCACATAGTCAGAGTTTCTCCATAAAATACGGGTAAGTCAGTGTGATGACCCAGAGAAATTCCATCACAAACCCCGATTTCTTCCTTCTCTTCTATAACTGTGACTTTCAACAATATTGGATTTTTAGCATTTGGTATATTGTTTTTTCCAGATCACAATCCAAAGTAAACTGGAACTTCATTGTGAAAAATACTTAAGACCAATGTCTGATCTAGGTAACATACTCATTTGAAAAACGTAAGAGGGCACATCTATGAGCTCCATTAAGAGAAACAGGCCCAAGGGATCTTTTTGCATGGAGTCCTTAAATGTGAAAACTTCTGCGTACTGTAGTAGCAGACATTATCGTTCCTGTTGGGGCACAATGATCTTAAATGGACAGATATATAATAGTGTTATTCCTCCTTCTGACCAAAAGAGCTAGAAAATATCTTGCAAAAGTATTATAAACTGTGTGCGACTGAGGGAAAATCTTCTTGATACTGGAATTTTGGAATCAATTCTGTTACGTTGTGGTGTACAACTCTCAAAAGCCCACATCAGTAGACCAATAAAAAGAAGACCACTTCAGAGTGAAGGCGTGATGATAGTAATATGTTGTTATCTTTCTGTCATGTACGTAGAGAGAAAGAAATACAAACGTATTCGGCCATGCCGCAAAGATGACATTTGAATGTAGAACAAATTATGTAAAGTAGAAGAAGCTGCAAATCTTTAGCAAAAAAATATTAAATTTTTAGGAGACTAATTGAAATTTAAATTCCAGTTATTTAAGCTGAGACGGCCAAAAAATGACCACAATATGCCAAAAGTCTAAGCTACAAAGATATTTTCAATTCTTTTCTTCAAGAAACAACTTACTTCTTTTATTGAAAAGTTTTTATTTGAAGAGAGGTGATTGAAATAAAATGGCTTTTCAATAAACCATTCTCTATTAAATGATTATTTCCCGAGAAACACATTTCTCGTGCTCTACATCATTCAGAAATACGCATTAGAATTTTTTGTCTTCAAATTTTTCGAAAAGACCATTCAAGTATAAATCAACTATTTCCCGAAGGCTCAGAGCAACGATAAAAAGTTCAATATGTAGCTAATGTGTTAAAGCCAGTGATATTAAAACCCAAAGTGACAGAAGATGAGATTAAAATTAAATTATGCCAAGAAGTCAGGCGAAAAAGTTTTCTTTTCTCTGTTAATCCATTTCATACTTTTAAGACAATGTAATTAGCGTTTTTATTACATTTTACCGCATTTGCATATCATCCTTCTTCATTACAAAATGGGGAAACAGAAAATGAAATTTAAGTAGAATGGCAATGAAAGGAATCACTCGAGTTATTATTATTTTTATTTCATTCTCTGCAATTACTTGTACATTGGTAGATTTAATGCATATTTATTACTTAAAAAGATAATAAAAAATTTCTTACCTAATGAAGTATGAATTATGCCACTTTCATATAAAATAAGATTTTCATCATTTATCTGGTGTTTTTTTTCTTCTACTTTAATTTTGTAACAAGAACATCTCACCTTCTTTGTCGCTTAATAGAATTACGTTTTATGAAAACAGTGTTTTTAATAATTCAGAATTAAAATATGTTCGAGTTATTATTGACAGGAAAATTAAGCAAAAAAATATGATTAAAATAATTTTACTTATTCTTTTAAATATAGATGTCATGAAGAATAATTTTCTCTTTCGTTTATGATCAGCTGACAGTGGGGCATTTTATAACAATACCAAAAAAGAAACAATAAACTTAATTAATAGAAAAAATATCTTTTGTGTTTTGAATCTATTTTAAGTTTAAAGCATCAACGAGTTTGAATTAAATTTGAACAATCTACGTAGTTTAATGTAAGATATAAGAAATTCTATTTTATTTTTATTTTACTAAAAGTAAGGACTATAAAATTGTATTAAAATAAATTTAAAATAATAAAGTGTTTGTAACATTTTATGAAGAATATTTCAATAACTTGCTTAAGTTACAAAAATCGTTAAAAAAGATAAATTATATTTTATTTCATTTTCATAAAGGATGCTAGGAAACCAAATTATTTTACTTGTTGCAGCAAGAAAATCATTTTAATTTTAAAGACAAAGAAATATCTACTAGACATAGAAAGACATTGCATAACATTTTAGCTTATTGAATAATATTTCAGGGAATTAGATAGTTAAGACTTGTTAGATTACTTTGGAAACATAAACTTTTATATAAATATTGCATTCTATATCTTGTGATTATACCTAAGTGTCGATAATACTGTTTCCGTAACAGATCTTAGTATATAAATATTTTTGGAAACTTAGATAAGGTAACTTAAAATATACATAAAAAAATCGAAAAGTTCTATGCAAAGTTGTGCAAAGAACAGATTTAGCCACCCATGGTGCGTTTTTTTTAATAATTACTATTATATAACTCAATTAAATATAAGAATTAAAGTGAACTATGAAATATCGAGAAATGGACAATCGTAAACTTTCCCGATATTAAGTTTAAAGAAATGATAAACTATTAAATTGAATATATTTGAGTTAAATGTAATTAAAAATAAAGCAGACAATAAATTATTAAATTGAATATCATACCAATTACACATAAATAAAATTAAAGCAAACAATAAATTATTAAAATAAATGTAATTGAAGCAAACAATACAAAATTGAAAAGTGATCTGGTACTCCAAAAGCGATTGAACAAAAACAGCTCCTTGGGTGGCTAATAACAGATGAAAAAGTAGAATTATACTTTCCCCAAATATATGCTTACTACAAGAAATTGAACAATACAGAGCATTTTTATCCATAGTTAAAAATAAATGCATAAATCTTTAAATTAGAGATTTATGTGTACAAAATAAAATGAGCGTAATTCCAGGATTTTAAGTATATCGATTCACTTTTGTTCAAGTTCCATTTAAACAACGTGGATGTTGTATGGATCTCATATTGGTTTTCCGATGCATGCAAGATACATTTGTATGCCATTTTAGAAATCAAATTTCTATAAAATTATGACAAAAGCAAACTATTTGAAAAAAACCATGAATAAATATTTAATGTATTCGATGGGTAGAATCTGAAGGCACTTCATTTTCTAAAGGCAATATTTGACTTTTAGAAAAACACGATTAAAGAGCAAAAAGGCTTGCATTAAAACAGGGGATTATTTTATGCATACAGTTCAAGTTATATCCATAAAATAACTACATCAGTCAAATTTGATTCTTAATATGGTGACAAAATATATATTTATGACACAATAATAATGTAGTTTTTGCCTAAAAGAAACTTTCAATCAGTTTGAAACATATTTTTATAATATGCATGGTGCAATGAACAAAATAAAAAAAATACATTGGCACAAAACTATTTATAAATTCACGAAACATCAATTTTATAATCAAACTCTGGATGGTGCACGCTTATTCATCAGTTAATTTTATGTATCAGTGAAAAGAGAAAGTATTAAACAGTATATATATATATATATATATATATATATATATATATATATATATATATAATTTTTTCGAGTAAACAACAGGATTTTTTGCATTACTTGAATTTTGCATCGGGGTGTTTTAACATACAACACCTAGCCAATAAATGTTAAATTACACAAAAAAAATTTGTTTCTAAAATGGTAATGAACACTGATAACTTTCAACAATGCTAGCATGTAAATATTGTGACTTTTTACTTCGGTATTAAAAAAAAAGACAAATTCTACTTTTAAGGAATTACTACTACAGTATATTTGTCCGCATAGTTACATTAGTAACCAATTCAAAGAAATCTTCTTTCACCCTTGACTTCTAGATAGTCCGATTTCTGTTTTTGGATTTAAGTATATTGCAACTACACTCGAACTTTGCGCTCGGAGGGCTAAAATGGAAACAAAAAGAAATCTCAGGACTTTCTTCCCCGTTAATCTTCAGAGTTTATTTGGTCGGACGCACACCAAACAGAATGCCAAATAAGGAGCTTAGCAAAACGAGATGGAAAGGCATTTTCTTTTGCAACGCAACAACGCGGATTTTCTTTTCATGGATCTAGGCCTTGTGAGCAGAACAATAACTTAGTGAATCTCACCCTACGGGTGCGAATAAATTCAGGAAAGCTATGCGAAACGAGCTTTGCGAAAAAGTGGAAGCTAGTCACTCTTAAACTACATATTTTCAATTTGTAGTCACATTTGATGCTGTTGGGGAAATTCAAATAATATTTTTGCCATTCTTATGGCTTGTATCTCTTTTGTAGCAATTTCTTATTCATTCAGTGTTCATTATTTTCTATACTGTATTTTTTTTAAAAAAAATATGTTAATATATTGTTAAAAAAATTAACTATTTTGCATTCATTATAGTTATAATTACTTGGTTTGTTTCTATCTTCCTTAACTAATAATTTCTTTATGAACTTTAACTTAGGTAGAATTTATTTGATTATAAGGTTTTTAACTCTTCTATATCTCTTAAAAATTATTAAAAGAGAGAAAATTGAAAGAGTATTTAGAATTTATTGAATTCCATTTTAGAACGTGTCCGATAATACCATGTGTTCCTTTTTTATTTCTCTCATTAAAACGAATTAAACACATAAACAGCTCACTCAACTTAGTAACTGCAGCAATATTATTTGATTCCTTTTTAAATGTGATTGATTTAATATTTTGTTTTAATATCTCCTATGGGTAGTACAAACAAAATGTGCTATTATTGTACAGTGTAGGAACTATGAAATTGAGTCTTTTTTTTCCGCAATATTAATTGATTATATACTATTAAATTTAAGTGTTATATACTATTAAACAACTCTAAACTATCTTAATATGAATTTGGAACTCCATACTCAGTTCATTATCAATAATCCTATCACTATAGAGGATAGCACAAAACGACGTTATATTTGTTTTTATGATTTTTTGAAACGAATTTTTTTCTATTACATATTTTCACGAATTACAATTGCAGAAACAGTTATTGTATAGCATCAAACGCTATTATAAACTATAAATAATGCATTACAATACCAAAATATTTTATAAAACTATATATATTATACAACATCTAAATACCAATAATGCAAAAGGAATTGTGCATAATGCTACCTAAGGTTATCATGAAGTATATATTTTGCAAACCAACTCATGTTGGTTTCAAAATAGTATTCAAGTTTTACTTAATAACTGAACTAAATGGCAAAAACCGCTTAACCACTAAGAAGCAGTATGTCGAATTAACCCCAACAACCATACATAATTAATTACAGCATAGTTAAAATACAAAATTTAATCAATACTCCTAAATAGTTAATAAAGTAAGGGACCGCTGAAATATTTTTATTCATTTTTTATTTGTTAGATTAAAAAGAGAAATTAATCACAAACGTTAGAATAACTATTAAAACATTGCACGATTACACTCTATGGCATTCTATTTCACTCAGAAGATGTCCCAAAATTAATTTCTTTTACTTCGTTACTTAAAGAATGAATGGTTTAAATAATGCTCAGCGAATATAACCGATTCATGGAAGGTAATAATTTAAGCAATATTATATCTAATAAAAATCACTAACTACAATTACTTCAAAAATAGAATCAGTAATTCTATTTATGTTCGAATATCAAGATCCAAATTTAATAAGTTACATTTTAAACATTTATATAAGTAGCGAATTTCAAGATAAAATGCAGGTAAGATATTTTGGCATTTTACTTAGAATTTTCAGATTTCCTTTTCAAGTTTAAAATTCTAATTCCAATTGAGTCTTAAGAATATTTGATTTTTTTTCATTATGCTTACATTATTAGCACTTAATGATAGGTATAATAATATATTTAATATAAGAAATAACAACTGTAAACTAAGCAAATTTTTAATTAAATGTTCACATTACGGGTGTTTATTTTTTGTGATTCAATTATCCTTTTTCTACAATTGTGTTGCAAAAAACATTCCTTAAAATACAAAATTAATAAGTGTTTCATTTCAAGTTTGATAGCAAATTCTGCTGCTCTTCAAAGAAAGAATTAGCTATCGCTTTAATTAATTTATTCTAGCTATTTCATGAATTATATAATTCTTGATATCTTATGTGTGAATATAATTATAATTCTCTCATGTTTGAATTATAAGTATAATTCTCTTATGTTTGAATTTAAATTCTAACTCTCATGTGCGAATTATAATTCTAGTTCTCTCATGTGTGATTTACAATTCAATCCATAACATATCAGAATTAAAATTTTAGTTATATCATGAACTGTATTTTTAGCTATATCATGAACTATAATTCTAGCTATATCTTGAAATGTATTACTCTAGCTATGTTATGAATAACCCTTCAAACAAACTCATAAACACTTTGATAAAAAAGTTTTGTTTCAGGATTTAATAAGTTTTCAAGAACAAACAAATAAATGTTACTCATAAATTTAGCACGAAATAAATTGCGAAGAAATGTGTTAACAATCCCCCTAAGGTTATGTGGTTGCATTTTATTAAAAATATATAACTAAAACATTAGTTATATATTTTGATTACTTTACCTGAGTAATTCGATTTTTTAAAAAACATAAATAAAAAAAAAATTCTTAGAAATTTTTGTATTTAAGCTACAAATTTCATTTTGACTGTTAAGACACCTCAAAATGCTTAACGTCCATAAACATTTAAAAATAAATATTAACTTTTTTAACTATAAGTAATACAATAGTTAAGAAATAATTTTTATTCATATGTGTGAAGTTTTTTGAGCATTTAAACAATATTAATATATAATTTAAAAGCCCTTTGTAGCAGATAAGCATATATTTTAATGAAAATAAATTTTGAAGCAGTAACGTTTTAAATTTATCCTAAAAACAGAGAGTTTCTTTAACTTTAATTATGATTATAGAGAAAAATTATAAAGGGAGTACTTTACACAAAGTATATATACCGAAACAAAATCACTTCATCAACTCATTTTCTCTCTACCTAATTGTTCATCTTAAACTTAGTTCATAATTCATATTTTCTTAAAACTCTATTTGAAAGTTTCCGATTTATGTAGAAAAAAATATTAGAGCCTTATTATTAAAGGAGTGTCTCAAACATTTGACGATAAAAATATTCTACCAATAATTTTCAAAGCTTTTTGCATAAATTAATGGATAATTTATTTTTCTAATTCTAAAAGTTCTAAACAAGCGAACAAAAACTTGAAATGCTAAATGCAAAAGCGAAGAATGTGAACTATACAAAAAAATGAGTTTACCCATTCCAAACTTTTTGCATATTTGGATTTCGCATGTCACAAAATCCTTAAGCCCAAAATATTTTTGAATTTTATCCGTTTATTCAGAACATATTGAATTTCGAAATAAGTTCCCAAAATAATACAGTTTTAAAGAGCCGGATACAATTGTATGAATTTAGTAAATATAAATCGTTCGAGCGGATAATCTAGTACATGACCCTGAACAGTTTTTACCAAATGTCTCTGGAACCAATGATTGGATTTGAATGTAATTAATATTTGAATAGTTACACATTTTTTCTATTAAGTCTGTAAAGAATCAATTCTCAATCAATCAGTTCAAAACTCAATCAAGCAGAAATATTCATATTTATAACGTAATAAACTAAGTCAATTAATTAATAAATTTACTACTCATTTAATTCCCTTTAAGTTGCTTATATTGTTATTTATTGTTATTATTTCTACTCAAATGTTATAAGAAATAGAAAATTTATTAATGATGATTTTTTTGACGACTGTACATCAATGTGGCGTAATAAAACTCGCGTAACTCTACTATGAGATATATA
Source organism: Nephila pilipes (assembly GCA_019974015.1). NCBI lineage: Eukaryota > Metazoa > Arthropoda > Arachnida > Araneae > Nephilidae > Nephila > Nephila pilipes. The sequence goes on from BMAW01034193.1 coordinate 169,286, forward strand.
AGAAGACGCTTTAAGAACTACTTGTATTAGGAATGAAAAATGGAAATGAGATGATTCACACACACACACACTACTGTTGTTATGTCTATTGATCGCTTATTTTAAAGAAGTTCCTGAGTAGGATGGCAAAGATTATTTAGTGATCATAATATCGGACTCGATGTTGAATTGTTGTTACGTCGAATCGTGGTTTCAAGCCCTGTTGTTACTAAAGACCAAATATGTAGAGGGTATGAAGCACATTACACCTGGTCAAAATTCCATACCCTCCTATTGGCGTGGTGTGGAAGTTTGGGTAGAAAAGTGACAGCCTATATGTCGTCATCGTCGACCGATGTTCAAAATTACGAGATTCGTTGCCAGTAGCCCTCGGGTTGCTTCTCAATGTGACGATGGTGAAGAATAACAATCGAAGTTTCAATATGATGTTTTTCACATCTCAAAATAAAAAATCATCGCCATAACTAAGTCATCTTATGAAACTGCCTTTCCGTAATTTGAAGCAGATTCACCGAAAGCAACTCATTATTTTGATTTTTTGCTCGGTGTATATTGATAAATCCGGCTGCCATCAATGGTGACAACTAGACGCAAAATGACGGCTGCAATTCGATATGGTAGCAATGAAATCTAATGTATGAACCGGTGTCAAATTTATTTTTTCACCGTTTAACATGTGGTAGTACATAATGATAACTTCAACTTCGCTCAAAAATGCTATATGTGTATCAAAACGTGTACTTACTAAACCTCTTTCGTAATAAATGTTGGTTCTTGTAAATATGTTTGCTTGAATTGGATTTCAGCCTTCTATTTAGTTATAATCTAATCAGGTTAGAGTAGTCTTCATTTATAAAACTAAAACAAATGATTCATTGGAAACATGGGGAATCGTGAGTTTTATTCTATTACTATTATTAATCTAATACTACTTGAATTGTGAATCTGAAGAAAAAAAAGTTTCAAAAAATTTAATGTTTTTGTTCAAAACTTTTTTTAAAAATACGACTGAACTCCACATAGAATGGGAGGTAAAAACTTAATCAAGAAATTTCTCGTTCTTGTAGTAAAGAAAAAAAATACAAGAAACAAAAATAACACGATTCAGTGTTTGTTTTGATTTAAAATCAAAAGTTTTTCACAGAATTCTCTCTCAACCTCCTAGTATAAAAACAAAACTGAAATCCACTGATAAATCTCCAGAGATTTGCGCTTTTCATTTTTTTCATTCGCTCCACTTTGTGGGATCGTATGAAGCAAAACGAAGAATTATGCTCTACGTCAATGTTCTTTTTCCTTTCTTCCCCAGAGAAGAAAAGGTGTCACGGCCTAAGCGAAACTAAACAAAAAAACATCGAAAAAATTCACAAAAATCGATTTTTCCTCATATTCTGATTATATAACTTTTAAGTCTCACAAAAGTGTTTTTGCTTGTTTGTTTAAAAGTAACTGCAAAAAATTAATTTTACGATGTATATTTTTTAGATCAATTCATTTTAATATTTCACAGTTGTCAAAATTATATTAAATATATTCCAAAATAGAGAACTATTTGTTGAATCTCAAAAAACCGCTTGCGTTTCTGCATAATACAATAAAGGTAGAAAAATATGAAAAGTGTAAAAAAATATCTAAATCTTATCGGAGGAGCTCTAATATTATTAAAGTGGACATTATAGCAAACTTGTGGTAAGAGCTGAATCACTCAAGTTGTATGCTCGAATCCTAATGCCATTTACGATTCAACGTATAGCAGGACTATGCGTATTAAATATATAGATGCTAAAATTTTCTGCTTTGGCGTGGTGAGGAAATTAGAAGACTTAAGATGTTCAGGTACCAAGCCTTTTTAATAGAAGTTCTTAGATAACAGGGCGTAATGCCAAATTCCTCGTACTGTTTTAAAATGTGATGTCAATTACCAATCCACCCAACCACAAACATTTTAATGGATGAATATAAAAGCAATAATGAGGTAAGTATTTCGCTCTCGAAACCTCCGTAATTCTCCTCGTGCAGACTTTGAGAGATATATAAAATTATTACGCAATAACCATCCTTTTCATTCGATGCCACGATATATGAAAGAATCAAGACTTCAATTAAAGTACCTTTGACGGCAATTAATGTATATATATATATATATATATATATATATATATATAATATGTATTAATCAATTTATTTATTTATTTACTTTTACACAGATTACATTTTTACTCTCTCTCTGGACCATTATACTCCTTTACCATACAATTTATTACCAACCAATTGTTTGCATCCTTTTACATTTTATTACCAATCAAACAATGATTTAAATCTTTTTTTCAATTTATATGGTGATGACGTGTTATATTTTTTTTCATTTTGAGTATCTGATATACATCTTGATCTTAAAGAATATTCCGTCTGACTACTCACATATTTGAATCATCATTTCTTTGAATTTTTGTAAGTAATTTTTATATTTTGATTTGTTGATAATTTTTAGAATTATAGATTTTATTTTTGTAGATTTTGTCGCTGAACTTTTTTGCATCTTTTAATTATTGAACTCTTTTGTAATTCGGATTTCCCAATTCAGCCTAGCAAGTCGCAAAGGGGGAAGGTTGGTACCATTAAACTAGCTTAACCTCGCTTATTAGGTCCTCAGCCCGAAATTGTATTTTGACTTGCTGGGCTCCATATATTCATTTATTTTTTTTTTCTTTCATTTTTACATTTCTTTCTGGATTTTTTTGTCTTTTTAAATATTTTAAACTATTGTTCCACAAATTTTCAGTATATTATATATATATATATATATATATATATATATATAATATATTTCAAGAAATGATTTCTTTCTCCTAGAAAAGAATAAAATTTAACAAAAATAAATTACGTAATTGATTATATAATTGAAAGGATTTAATTTTACGATATAATGTATGTAATGAGATTAACCGGTATAAAAATTTATTTTATTATTCATTTTATGATAAAAATGAAAATAATAGAACATCTCTTGCATACAAAGAAAAATAACATAAATTCATGGAGTCTTGAATGTTCTATCTTACCAAAATAGAGTAAAAGAAGAGAGAGTATAATAAATCAAGTTTTGTTTCTAGGAATGAAAGAGTAATTAGTTTCAAATTCTCATTAATTACCCATGGTGTAGAAAAAACACAATAAAACTCAAATTCTAACGTTAATCATCACATATAAATTTATATTTGAGTCTTGAAATTGGTTATTAACGTCATAGATATCAGCGAGGTAGAATAATCTATTTTTTGTGAGTGTTGGATGCATTATGAAGTAAATAATTTGTGTTTAATTTATATAGTGCATCCTATCTACTACAAATGTAATTAATATTAATCATTAATATTAAACAGTAACACCATTATTAATTGCTAAATCAAGCTTATTACAATAATAATACAGGTTTAATCAGAAGTATTTCGCATGTCTATAGTATGTAGATTAAAATAATTAATTGTTAAAATAGATTAGATTAATTATATAAACTCTTTGGCTCTAATTTACTCTGTCAAGAAAAAAATCCCATTAATTCAGTTAAATGATGTTTGTCAATCATGATCGTTTAATTTAATTTAAGGATCATGATAATTATTCCCATCTTTTGCAGACTAAATAATGAATCTAATTTTTTGAATTTAATATACAAATTTTAAATACATAATCTTTGAGGGAGATCTCAAGTCTCCGTATTTTTCAATCAACTAAGTGAGATAACCATTCCATTGCATAACTCCAATGAATAATACGTCTAAGGTCTATTTCTGCTTCCATGGGCTCTCATTTAAATAAAATTGCTCTTATTAGATGGATTGCTGAATCGTCCGTGCCATGAAATGATTCTCCGGCTATTTCCAAAAAAATGAAATTTTGATCGAGATAAAAATGCTGATAAAGCAATGATCTCGATTCACAATCACGTGATTGGTATGAAAACACACACAACAAAAACGTGCTGGTTTCGCTTAAGTTACTAGTGTTTGAAGATAAGCGACTCCATTTCTCTCGAGCTAATATCACTGTGGGAAAGCAATAATTTGTATGCTCTTATTCTTGGTTTACTTTTCAAACTGATCACGGTAGTCAAAAGGTCATGATCGTGAACTTAAGACAGCGTCGTTCCGTCGAGTCGTGTGTTTGAAACTAAAACTAATGCCACTGTAGACTCAAAGTGTGGCGAAGCTGATGCTCGATAAATCTGTCGAGGTTTCATGTCCTCCCGTTGGCATTGTGTAGAAGTTAGGATAGAGAACTGCGCACTGAAGTTTCGTCCTCGTCCATTGACCGATGATTTAAATTACCAGAGGTCCATCGTAAAAAACTCTTGTGTTGTACCTAAGCGCTTTGTTAATAAATAATCAATTAATCACAATTCTTTTCAAAACTAGAAGATAATATTTTTATATATATATTATATGATCGATTATCAGGTTATTCGAGTCCATTGTTTTAACCTTTTAAATAATTTAATCATATTTTCAGCATTTTTTGAATTTCCGCTGAAACATGAATTAAAATAATAATGTAAACGGTATGTAAAAATACTAAACTTTCCATGTTACATTTAACTAAGTAAGTAACTTTAATCGAAGTAAGAATTTAAGAGGAATTTCTCATTCACATAGTTATTAAAATTTCAGGTAATTTTGGAATTTAAGCTCTTAACTGGTGAAAACAGTTATGAATGATAAGAACACTAAAGTTCCCGTCTACCGGCTATTTTGATTCCGTAAGAGTAATCTTAATGTAAGGAATTTCTACACCGTTCTCAATTAATTACTATTTCATCTATTGGAATGCAAAAAAGTGCATCTCAAAGAGCAAAAAATAAGGAAGGTTTCTGTGGAATTACATTTTCCAACGGATTTCAAAAATATTTTTGATTTTATTTTAATGACTCGTTTGTGGGTTTTCCAATCTTTAAAAAAATTTCTGAAATATTTTCAAAATTTGGAAGAAAAATGTAATCCCACAGAAACCTTCATTATCATTTGCTCTTACGGATGTACTTTATAGTATTCAGATAGGTAGAATAATAAAGATTTGAGGATGAGAGTAGAAATTCAATAGGATTAATATTACGTTCAAGAAATCAATATGACCGGTAGACGGAGCCTTAATGAAAACCTTATACAGTAGAAATATAACATTTCTTAGGAAATAATGCACTTATTTCCAATAATACATTAAGGTTGTTTATTGTAACGAAAACTCAATAAACTGTTTTGTAAAATTCATGGGTTAAATTTTATTTGCTATGTGTAATTTCAAGTATATATCGAAATAATTTCAGACGATCGCTATTGTTAAGAAGCAGGTTTTTGAGAAAGGAATTGAATGAATACATTTCAAAAGCGGTTGTGTTTTCACAAGCATGGTTTAAATGAATTATATTTATGGTTAAGAAGAGAAAGAGGCAGGTGGCTGGTTTAAGATACTTTTTCTTCAACAAAAAGTTGGAATTTATTTTGAGTAAATAGAGGCAAAGTGTTTCCTTAACGTTTCTTTTCATTCTAGTGTAACAGTTATAAAGATTGTGCAGCACTGGGGAACTTCGTGTATTCTTTTACGTTTTTAAATTACTTTTTTTTTATCAAAACTTGAATACTTTGACCAATTCTTAAATGTTCTTTATTTTAAAGATTTTTATTAGTACTAGAAATCTGTAAAGTATCTCTAAGGTACTACTTCTATTTGAAAATAAAAATTTTATCAATGTAAGAAAAAAATTACTTTAGGATTGGAATATTTTTTAATTACATTTATTTTAATAAAAAATGCTTAAAATACCTGATGCACAAAAACTTTTATAATACGATTAATAACAATTATTAATATTTGCATTATTATTAGATGTAATACAAAGTTATTTGAAATCTCTTAAAATGTGGATTAATTATGTTCATCTAGAATATAAATTGGATTCGAACACATTTTTAAAAATTGAAATATTCGTATAATAGTTAAGGTATACTAATCATTATATATTCTTTGAATTTCATTTACAAAATTATTGTATTTTGTACTTTTTGAATTAGTGTAAATTTTAGTTTTTTATAATTATTTGGTAAGATATATTTCTTATTTTATTCATAAATTAGATATGTGAGTTAGGTTGGTATTCTACAGAGAGCGACCTCAGATAGTCTACAGTGATAGTAAATTAAGAATCTGTTTTATAATTGAGTGTCTTCAATTAGAAATCAGCAGTTTTTGATTAATATATTAGATTAATATATGACACTAGAGCTACATAATGACGGATAAGCGCCACAAATTTTAAATTTTTACTGAAATTTTCTGCTCATTATAAAAGAAACCGTACATAAAACAGGAACATTAAGCCTCATAGATGATATTTATCACTTTTGTATCACGCGGATACAGTTTAATCTCCCACTTATTCTACAACATGTAACGAATTTTTATATCCATACTTTTGCCTTCACTAAGTAGCTAAGAAGCGTTAAAATAGGGAATTTGGGTGCAACTTCCCGTGCTCAGACCGTTTTCCGATTCGAGATATATATTCACAGAAGCGCCTGGAAAACAAGATATACACTTTTCGAGATACCATATATTTCTTTTACCGTTCCGTGTTCGAGACCATTTCGGAGACAAATGGCAGACGTGAGAACCATTGAAGCAAGGTAGGGAATAAAATATGTTACCTCCTTCTGTGGCCTGAACTTTTATGATTTTGCGCATGACCCAAACTCCTTTCGTAGTCTTAACTCCGGTTGGGTTGGATGTCTCTATTGAAAAATTAATGATGCCTTCCCGAAGAAGTTATTGCCGATTTTTAGGGACATTTAACATGCCTCGTCTTATTTCGAAAATGAAACATTTTGGATGAAATGTGTTTCGGAAATTTTAAACTCATTGGTGTTTTGATAGTTTGAAACTTATATGCACTTTACTTATTGCCGTATTTAATGAAACAGTTTTCTTTAAGTTTTTGTAAGGCTGTTCTAATTTGATTTATATTAAATATAATATTTAGGCATATTTTAAAAATAATATTATACAGAATTATTTAAAATGATTCGTCCCATTTCACACTTCTATGTTCTTATAAATAAATAACATAGAATGATAAGAAATACATGAATACTAAGGAAAACTATTGAAGTCTTATATTGTTTTATAAATGGCCCTGGCGTGGGTTCTTCCTGTAGCTATTCCGGAAAGCTATTTTAGAAGCTTTCTATATGCTATCTTGCAGATGAATGGTTGTAGTAGACCAGATGACTGGATGTTACACATCTGGTCCCCTGACTCACCTGTTATGGCCCTATGCGGTTTCTTCCTGGAATGAATTATAAAAGATAAAGTGGGTGCCCTATTATTACCCACAAATTTATGTGACCCTTAGCAACGGATTCTAATTAATGTAAAATCAATTACCACTGACTCTTAGTCAGGAATTTACGTATTAAATTGTCCCTATATATGTAAATAAAGGAAGTTAGATCGAACTCTTGTAAAAAAAAAAATTCTATATTTCCCTTTGCGTTGATGTATTACTTATCGTTCTATGCCATTTGTTTATGAAGATATGGAATTATAAAATCAGATGAATCATTATGAATAAACCTGTAATTTAATTCAGTTTTTCAATTAGTGTTAAGTACGATAATTTTTTCAGTTTAATTGTCATTTGCTTCCACATACTTTATTTTAATGAAATCACCGTTGTTTTCATTTCATATTTGTGGAATTTGCTACATAATAAAGATATGGTTGCAAATATATTAATGAATATATTTGTTTTTTTATGATAAATAGGAACTGAAATATTTGGTCAGCTTAATTATATATGAGTAGAGTACAATACATTTATTTTCCTTTCTTTAAATTACTGAGATGATCATATAAAAGGGCTTGTTTCCCGTGAAACAGAGTAAAATAATTTGTAGGCTAAGAGATTAGAGGAATTGAGTTTAAAATTATAATAAAGTTTTTAATGTATTTTTTGATAAATATTTTCATATACGTACCTTTATTAATTACAATTACAAGTGTTATTTCATGTTTTCGTAAGTAACGTTGTTCAAAAGTTTCACATTTTGAAGTTAATATTAATCCTTCAAGATGCTTTGCCTTTTAAAATTTGAAAATTATTTAGAAATTATTATATTTTGGTGTATATTAATTCGAATTAATATTTAATTATATTGTAATTTCTTATAATATGTAATATATAATAATAACATACTAAGTACATGTGAATAATATAAAAAAATAATTTTACATACATTAAATTTTAGTCATTCTTTAATTCATACACATTCCTACATTCCATACCATCACAATTAAAAATAAAATGTTAATTAAGAACTGGAAAATATTTTTTTTTCATTATGGTTATTGTAAATTTAAAAATTGTATCATTGAAAGGGTTTAGCTATGTACCTAAAACTAATAATTCAATTATTATCCTCTTAGCGTATGAATACACCTATAATTATTTAGAAGAATTAAGAAATTGAAAAAAAAAATCAAGTAAAGGAATATTGCTTAATTATTCTTGGAAGTCTGATTTACGCATTTTTTGAATCTTTATGTAACATTTTGTTCTTATTTTTTTTTCCTCTCTAAGAGTCCTTGTATCAACATACATTTTCGGAGATGAAGCTTGATTCAGCCAAAGTATATAAGAACAGAGAACAGGAAAAACACGATTCGAACTTAATTTATTTTATGAAGAATAATTAATTGAATTAGAAGCGAAATCTTAAAAGACTAAAGAAGTTCACCAATGTAGAGCAAATACAATTCCGTTTAATCACGAACGTGAAAAAAAGAGAAATATTCAGGAAATGAGAGAAAATTAAGGGAACGGGAAGTTAAGGAAGTTCTTAAAGAATGAGGAAGTTAAAGAATATTTTAATAAAATTAAACTTTGATATAGATTTAGTACACAATGTATCGAGCATATAATTGATTCATAAATTCTGTAAAGAATGATTAATGACAGTATTGAATTTCAGTTTTTGTGGTAAAATTTGCTACAGTATTTATACATTTCTAGTATGAATCATGCCTTATGTTTTAAAAAAATTCCTTTTTGTCCCATACGCAATCTTCAAGAACAATGAAATTTCACAGCACGCATAATTTGTTGATAGTCGTACACATTTCAAGACACCTAATTTTTCAAGAAACAAAGTAAATATTACAACATTATTAAATGGTTCAGAAAGTCCATATTTACTTTTAAATCCAGTGATTTTAAATTTTAAAAAAAATCTAGTTTCATTGAAACGATTGTTCTGAAGAAGTTAAGTAAAATTAAATAATGTCATTTGGTGTTATATCATTATTTTTTTGCATATGTTATAGCATATGTTACAAAATTTCTGTGTAATATAAAATTGCATCACAACATTTTTGAAATAGTCTTTAAATAAGAGTATGTCTTAATTGTAATATACTTGTAGTTTCAGCTTTATGTAAATGTACAGTCCTACTCAAATACATATTTTGAGACTACCGTTTTCCAGCCATTTGAATTCGAAAAAAGTAATGTTAATCTTATAGAAAGTTTTCTAGAATAAGGAATAATTTAAAAGCATATCTTAATTATTTTTTATTTGAATGTAATAAAATTCATATAAAAGTGCAAAAAATAACAATGTATATTGTTTTTTTTTTATCGCTTTCGCACTTGAATATTGTTATATTGAAGAATTCTGTGACATTTTCGAAATATTTTTAATGTTATTCTAGTGATTTTTTTTTTTTTGCCGATTTTTAGAACAAAAGTCAAACAAACATTCAAAAGTTTACAGAAACCTTCGACATTTTTGGGTATTTTATACTGAATTCAAATAAATAAAATTATTAATATTTTGAGAGAAAGTATAAAATTTTTAGCATTAATATACGTCCACGAGTTCAAAATGGTATGTAAACTAGATCTTGAAGGAATATTTTTGAGTAAAAATTTGGAAATAATGATAAGAATTCTTAAGACCATAAAAGGATATTTACGAGAGCAAGCCATTCTTTTACTGAGACTAATTACAAAATTATCTGGGTAGGCAAACGGAAAATTTATCTTAGATTCCCTACTTTTATAAGTGATATTAGATAATCATTAATATGAATTACACGGAGAAATACAGTGACAAAATTTTTAGGTATTTCTTTATTTAAAAATTTAATTAATAAACGTAAGAAAACTTCCTTTAAAACTTAGTATCAAAACCTCACTTTGAAATAAGATTTTTTTATATTATTTATAAGATTTATTTAAGATTTTTTTTTATTATA
>BMAW01034193.1:179600-205347 GCA_019974015.1 Nephila pilipes
TTTTTTTTTACTTAAATTTACTTATCATAAAATATTACAGAAAAATTATTGAAATAAGAAACCAACATTTCACTTATTTAAAACTTTTAAACATAAAACTAAAGGAAAAATACAAAAAAAAATCTAAAGAATGCATAGCAAACAACTATTAAAAACATTTTTCAAACCGGAGGAAAAAAACTTATTTATTCAAAAAAGAAAATATTATTTAATAATAATAATAATCAAAGAGATTGGGAGGAAGTGAGAGAATCAAGAATAAAATCAAAAAATAATAATTAAAAATTAAGCAAAGTAAAAGTTCTATTAATAAATAAATAAAATAATAAAACAAAAAATATAACATATATATATTCATAATCAAAATTATTTTTGAACACCCAAAAATAATGATACTTTACAGGAATGCCCAATTTTCGCCATCCATTATTTCAGGGAATGTATAAAAGACAAGTTTCAAGCCTAACTAGCATTATCCAATCAAAAGTAATCAATTGTTTCTGATATGAAAATCAAGACTTTATGTCATCAGATGAAGAAACAAGCATTTTGCAGAAAAGGAATAACGGAGCAATTTTCTGCAGCACAGTATTTGATTTCAGTATGTTAGGACACAAAATTGTTTGTTATGACTCTTATTATTTGGAAAAACCTGCGAATAGGCGAATTATCGATCGCTTAGAAAAAGAGAAGGCAATCATGGAAGCAATGTGCGCTTATTTCAAGATTTACATTCTCAACTCTACTTAAATAATTTCAGAACCCTAAATATTATAAATATATAATAGTAAGATTATCTCGAACAGGTCGTAAAATTTTTAAACTGCCTCTCTAAATCGATATATGACAAAAGCTGCCTTTCGTAATAGAAAGACTTTTTTGGGGCCATGAAATTCGAAGTTTGTTGCCGCAACTGGGACTATTGCATTGCGACAAACTGTATACAGAAAGCTTAATAAGAAAAAGGAAGGGTGTAAGTTGCAATATTTTGGCAGCAAAAAAGGAATCGCTTAAATTGGTGCAAGGTACAGCGGAATCGGAATGAACTCCAATGGACCCATATTCTCCATTCTGATGAGTTTCGGTTTAACGTATGATTTGAAAGAGTTTTACGTCTGAAAAGAATCAGGAAAATAAAATCTTTCTACGAACATAATGGAATATGACAGCTTCAAAAGGGCAGGTGTGATAGTAAAGGGAGGATTAATGATCGATTCATTAAAAACCTTACATGTTTTGAACAGAATATCTGTGACCGGCGAGACATATCAGGATATGATCTTAGAACTTGATGTAAAACATTTTAGAATTTCATGTGGATTTTATTGTTTATTTATGGATAAAAACGCTTGTACATGTCGAGCAAACCTTGTTAACAAATTTCTTGAAAGTGAGCTATTCAGCCAATACCGCGGCCACAAAGTCGCCTGATCTGAACCAGATGAAGCACTTGGGGGGGGGGGGGGGGAAGTGACTACATTGGGAAAGGAATAGCGTGGGAGCTCAGCTTCCTTACTTATCTGCCGCATGTAATATCGACTTCGAATTACGTAATTTGAAAAAATTAATTTTATCCAAATTTAAATAAATATTTTTAGTATACAACAACCTTCCTTTAATCCGGCATGTTTGGGATTTCGGCCCTATCATATTAGTGATTTTGGCATATCTAACTCCAATACAGGTGTAACAAGATTACCAAAGATAAATGACTCTAGATAAAATGTTAAGCAATTCAAACGTGTATTTAATGTCTGTAAGCACATTGTGAATGTGTGTAAACGACATAAATATCCTACAAAGCATTTCGTCATTATAGCAACTAAAAAATTAATTCAAACAATAAATATAAATTAAATTGAATATTCTGTGATAAAAACACATCGCAAAGGAAAAAAAAGTTAATGCAACAATAATTAAATGAAGATGTGCCAGACACTCTAACGATCTGCTTACTCTTACTTGATGAGCTTCGAGAACACTTTACCAAACAAAGTAAAGTTTATGTATATACTTGCAAAATAATGAAAACATGACACTTAACTCGCTGGAAAACAAGAAATGCGGCACTGAAAGGGAGACAGACAATTATGATAAGCACTGGGCGAAAAGGCGAGCAACGCTGTGTCGATATCTATCAGTTAAGGTCAACAAATGCCGGAATTCAAGCGGTAACATTGAAGGCAAACGGCATGACAGGCGCCGCATTATCGAATGGTGAATTAACGAGTGCTTACTGTCTAACAAAATCTAACAATGTATTATTTACAAATTTAACAAATCTATTACAAATCTAAGAAAACCAGGAACACTTTATTCTTATTCCTTAACTAGTAAATATTCCTTTTATTTCTTTCAGAACGATGATTTCTGAGATACAGAAATATCATATACTGTGTAATATTCAGCAAAGCAATTGAGTAGTTTTCGAAATAGACATTTTTGCTGTTGATATAACAGAATAGTTTATTATATTGAACTATTGAAATATTGTTATGTATATATATCAGCTGGACGTGACATGTATTTGAAAATTTTTTGTCATGAAAAATAAAATATACATCTATCTTCATACGTTACAAAATCATTCATGCATTTGTTTACAATACGTTTGACTTTCAGAATGAAATATTGCTTGATACTTACTTCCAGTTATTTATATTTTTCTATCAATTTGAATTTAAATCAAACATTTGGGTCTTCTTTAAGAATTTGAGTTGAATTCACGAAAGGATAGGTAGTCCTTTTTAAACAAAGAAATATATATTTCGCAAGAAAGTAAGTATAGATTTATAAGAATAGAGGACAACATTTTAAATTGCCACTATGTAAAAAAAAAAGTTTTTTTTTCTCAAAATCAATCAATACCAACTTAATACGATTAATACTTACTCGTTTCCTTTCTGCTTAGATTTCATTACAAATTTTAAAAAAATCATATGAAAATGTAAAAATTTAATAAGATACTGAATTTTATTGTGTGTATAAGTAACTTACAGTAAAATGTAAAGGGGTTTTTAAAATGAGAAAAAGCTGATAGATAATTTTAAATCCTTTATCACACATCGAAAAAAAAATAATCTAAGTAATTATGTTTTAAGCAATATTTAAAAGAAATAAAATGTACAAAAAAGGCTTAGAATTTTAAATAATAATATTCATCATATATTTAAAATTATAGAAAACTTTAATTGTTTTTTTCAAAATCACACAAATCTGAATTAATTAACCTTATTGCCATTACTCTGCGTTTTCATAAGCATTTTTGCATTTATATATTTTCTCCACATTATATATTTTTTAATATTTTCATGTAAGGGTTTGTACGATTATTTGAATAACAACATTTTTTAAGCAATTATTCTACGAGATCAACATGTACAAGGAAATTGCGTAAGCGAAACCAAGAAAAGCGTTCTTAAAATGATCGGTATAGATCACTTAAGAGATGCCTTTATTACAAACAGAATTTTTATTTAAATAATCCATGAGATCTCCATTTATGAATGAGTAGCGTTAGGGGATCTATGAAAAGTTGTATAAATAAGTGTTTGATATAAGTCTTTCAGACTTATTTTTATACCCTCGGCACTTGTTGTTTAATTGTGAAAGTTACAGATACATCCAATTTATCTACGCGAAACATCTTTAGTGTTTACAGCATTTTCTGTTGTATGAAGAGTTTGGAAAATGAGGTGCGAATTCAGGTGTTATCTTCCGTCACTTAACTAAGATTCAAAATTACGAATTCCATCGTATTGCTTCTCATCTCTCGTATCATTAATAAACAATCATTAATCACGAAAACCTGAATAGTTTTAAATTTCACTTTAATCTCAGCTGGGGTTTTGAACTATCACAATATTTTTATTTACGGTACTCATATTTGTGAAGAGATGAATGTGGAGAAAAGGTACCAGCTGAAGCGTGGATTTCGCCATCTAATGATGATTCGTTGTTTATTATTGGTTTGGCTTCATTAGCATCGCACTAGAAGCAATAAGAGGGCTGTTCTCGATGCACCTTGCAATTTCGAACCTTGGTCAAGTGACGAGGACACACCTGAGCTAGCACCCCCTTCCATGACTTCCACACCATGCCATGGGTGGACTCAGAGCTACGATAGATTTAACATGCATCAGCCTTATTATTGACAACGAGTATCGAAGCAATGACTCTTCGAAAACCACCGGCCGCGAGTCCATTACCATGACCACTAGGCTACCGTGGCAAACGATTATTCAAAATTTAGCAACATATTAATCATAGTTAGTGGATCTTTATATTCGGACAGAAATATACATTCAGATTCGTGCAATGCAACACGCAAATAAACACACGGTAACAAGCAAATTTATTAAAGAATGAAAAATTATCCTACAAATTCCAAAATTTTATATCTTCAAGTAATTATAAATTTTTCCATGTTTTCACGCATACGTTGTGGCGATGAGTGTTGCTCAAAGCGTTAAAACGAATTCGCGTAAATGGAGGAATTACTGTATGTATACCACAGTACAATACAATTAACTTTTTGAAACAAACTATAGCTCCACATACAAGATGAAAATTTATTTTATAATAAAATATTATAATGAGCAGTATGGAAATAATTATTTTATCGGATCGTAAGCTTAATTTCAACTTAAATTTCTTTGATCAAAATATTTATCTAAGCAATCTGCTTGGAAATAAATATAATACAGGTATTTAAGAAACACAACTTATTTTAGATAATTAATAGGAATTTGGAAATGATAAAATCCTTAAAAACATAGATATCGTTCGTTTCAAAGCTAAACATATTTTAATTAGTGAAATCTGAGCTAAAGTTAAATAAGATTAATTATCGTACATAATTCATTTCGTAAAGCTCTTATTATTTATATTAATTTTTTCTTAAAAAATTTATTTCATGTTTTCAAGATGAACTTGATTATAAAGAATCATTGCTAATTAGCTGGAAGAAATCATTCAGCTAATTACTTAGAATTATGCTTATCCCGAAAGAGAATCCTCGTATCGATTTCGCATTGTTAACGGAGTTTTTAAGTGTTCTCACCCTGCATGATTGCACTGCATTTTGTATGTCCATAAATTAAATTTTTGATTCAAAAATTGAATTCCACAATAAATCAAGTACACTTTTGGTTGAGTTATGCGAGAATTACTTAAAAGTGGTTTTTAATGATTAACTAATGAGTTCTACTTATTATTTGGATATTATCAAGTACTAACAAATTTATTTCACACTTTGTATCATAAAAATCAATGCTTGGGTCTTTTTTCCTAATTTAGAAGCATGAGAAAATTCAATATAAGCATATAGAAAAAAAAGTGATTCATAAATACCAATATTAATTGCTACTAATCTAATATTTTATTTCTCATACTTTATTATAAGATGCTAGTGATGAGTTATTTTTTATTAAAACTTTAGTAAAGAACGAATATTATACTCTAAAGAGTCTGTATATACAATATATTCCCTTGACGCTTTTAAATAATTCACAAGTATAAACAAATTTCCATAATTAATTGTTATTAATAATTAGTTGGTCTGTATGCGGGGGGGTAAAAATATAACATGTTGACATCATGCAAAGTAATTAGATATCATAAGCATTTTATCTATCTCATCGGGAGGAATTGAAATTAATCGTTATCCATGAAATTAAAACGTGTTTATCAGGAATAATTTTGTTTCTAAGATAAAATCGTTCTCCTTTTTGTGATATAAGAGTATTAAATTTATTGAGAATCTTGAATGTAGAGCAAAGAAAAAATATTAATCTCCATTAAAAGCAGGAAATTTTATTGAAGAATGTTTTATAAATAATTCACATAAAATTTCTTGAGTTAAAATGTTTTCGGAAATATATATTAAACCCAATTTTTCTCTCATATATCAACTAACAATTCAAATATGTTACAATTTCAAAATGTTCAATGGACATCTAGTGAATCCTTCTCAAGTGCAATAGATATCCAAGGGAAATATGCGTTGTATATAGTTAGCACCGTCTGCATATAATTATTCTGATGTATTATCGCTTTCTATTAGACCATTTACTTAGAGTAAAGCATTGAATGTTATTCTATGAGATATCAGTTAATAACTATATTACAGAAGTACAATAATATCCGAAACATATATTTGTTACATTCAGGGACATTCTATTTCCTTTTGCTATCAACTCTCGTGCTCCATTCAAAGAATTTAGATAATTGAGTACGACCTCATTTTGTACTTAGAATTCTTTCTTAGACGTCATAACGCTGTATGAAACATTATTTATCAAAGTCATTTGAATAGAAAAAGAGAACACATCACCCATAATAAACAAATTGGGCTTGTAGCTATTTTCATATTGCATTGCACATATTATAATAAGAATGTGTTACATAACACAAAAACGATATCATATTAATTGGCATATTACATTGTATGTTAACTAACACATACTACATTATGCATATCCGTAACACAAGTTAACTAACAGAAAGTTTACAATTGCAAGGAAGTTTCTAGCTCTTCTTACCTCATTATAGGAATTTGTAGATTATTTTGATAAGCAAGGAAATCTGATTAATTAATTTATATTTTTTCTATACCCTGCATGGTCAAAACGAATAAAGCTTTCCGCTTATTCGCTTTGACCATGCAGGAATCAAATCGTTTCCGGCTAAGTCAATTTATTGAGTTAACATATGCAATTGCGTATGATTGGTATATTATGCAAGCGCGCTATGTAGTTCTGAGTATCCTGTATCATACATAATTAATGACAAACATATGCTCAAAAGTTAAATCAAATTACTAAACATAAAAACAACATTCAATTTTCTTCGATATTTAGGTTTTTCGAAATGGATTCACATAACAAATTTAATTACAATAAAAGTAATAAGGGTAGTTCAACTGATTTCATTTGAAAAATGAATAGATTTTGCGTTTTTTTAGAAGCGTAATAGATTTTGATTTGATTGATGAAATAATTTTTTTTCTGTTAAATTCCCGATGATGAATTATTCAAAACCTATATTAATTAGCGAAAAGTAATCGTACTTCCCAGCCCCTGGCTCCTCGGAAAAAAGTAATAGCAAGAATTAGAAAAAACTTTCTTCAAATTCCTAAAGCATTTTTATTTTCACAAGCAAAACATTCAAAAGTACATAAAAGTTGTCAATGTTAACAACAAAGAGAATAAAAACAAACGATTATAACATAAAAATCTATTACGAAATTAAATATTAAAATAAATAGGAAGAAACAATAAATTACCAAACAAGACAATAATAATCAATTCAGATACTGAAATAAAAGCAGATGGTGAAATATTAAATTACATATATCATAGCAATGTAAATATTCCTTAAGCAAATTAAATGTAATTATACTAAACATAATGAATGATCAAGCACAGAAAATCATTCATTCTGCCTCCCGTTATTAGCGGAAGTTATGTCATTCTTTTAAACTTAACATCTTGTATCCTTTATTTTCTGGCTACACATTTTGGTTAACGCCATTTTCTCAAAACAACGTGTTAGCACGTGTTAATAAAACCTGTGACAAATGGGAAGAAAAAACACAAAGTGAAATTGGGCGAAACAAAATGATCACGTCGTACTGAATTAACGTTGACCGAGGAAGTGCTAAACAAGGTCATATTGATCGCTGTTTCAAGTAATATTAATTAAATGTTGGATGCAATAGAAGGTCCTATATTAGAAAAAATATTTTCTATAAACATTGCAAATCTAATAAATATTATGCTCTTACCTTTTTTTTTTTTTAACTTACACTATGAGTTATAGTACAGGAAGCCTTCTCATGTGTAATTTAAGATATGGAATCGCAGATGTTTTTCTGCAAATTCCATTCGAAGAAGAATATCGTTTCTGCATTACTAATACCTGCTCTTATTTTGATGTCACTCTCATCAAAATTTCATATAGCATCATCCCTGGTTCCGCGAAAGAAGGCTGCCCGAAAAAAATATTTGGATGTCAAAGAAATTAATATATACCTTAGTTGATGTTCCTTACACCGAGGCAACCTTAACTGCACATATCGTTTCAGAGCATGTAGCAAATGGAGTGAGGTATGTTGTTCATTTGGAAAAAATCATCCAGCGGCATCTACAATATCGGGTGATATTTGTTTGATCAGGCCCAGGAAATCATTCATTCCGGCTTCCATTTTTGGCGGACGTTATGATCTGTTATTGACAGCAAAATATATAGGGGAAATGTTTGGTTCAATAAAGAAACAGAAGAATGTTTCAATCTTGGCATATTCGCAAATCTATTTCACTTTTTTTTCCTCTGCTACTGACTTCAAGATAAAAATGTTCAATGATGTCAAATGCAAGGATAAAAATAGTAACATGATATCAATAGCAGTAAAGTCTGAAAATGACAATCGATGAATATTATTATTTTCTCATAGGTAAGGTAAGCGAATAAGCGATGGTTGTGTGTATCTTTTAACATTAAATAATAAAAATTTTATTCATAAATTCTCTATTTGTATATATATATAAGCAAACAAACAATTGAGGGTATCGTACAGAGTCGATTATTATTAAGAAATCATTGAGATATCTGGATAAAATTTCTTCACCATATTGACTAATACTAATATACATGATACTGTAAATTAAAAAATAATTGATTTTTTTTGGTTTCAAGAAGTTGTGGAATGAAGTTATATGTAATACGAAGAAGAAAATATTTCGGAATTTTAGTATTCCGAGTTCTACAATAATGGCTATTGAACAGTCAAAACACTTTGGGAGAAATGTATAACACTGAATGGTGACCATGTAGACAAATCTTAAAGCTTATAAATAAAAATTGTTTTTATACTTTAATTATTTTCAGTAATAACTTTGCGATAACCTGGAGCAACAATTAAAACTTTTATCATATTCCCTTTTATAAATGTATGCAGTCCTAAACCTGAATCAACTATTTTAATTTCAGTGATTTTCATATTTTCATTTTCTTTAAGTAATTTATATATATATATATATATATATATATATATATATATATGCAGAATCACCTCGATTTACAATCATACTCCATTTCGAAAAACAGATCCTAAGTCAGATTTATAGTTCTTCAACGCGCAGCTTATACAAATTGCACATGAGACATAAAAATTCAATATATATACAAATAGCTATTGCATGTAACGTGAAAAATGCTTAATATGTACCACTTCGTCCGTACTGTAAATAAAAATGCAACTTAAAAATATGCATGATAAATGTATCAAATAACGAATGAAATTCTCCACACATATTTTTGTACATAAAAAAATTGTTTCTGTGAGAATGCAATCTAGCTTCTAAAAAGATTATCATATGCAAAGCGAATCAAACGTTCTGACCCCTTTTTGTTAATGTAAGTCGTATTCATATGTATATATATGCTTCTACTGATTTAAAACACGTATTATTTGTAAAATATTTCTTTAATTTAAATAATCTTATTTATTAAATTTTATTTTATTTTATATTTGAAAATTTTATCATATCTTAAATGCAGTCTTTAATTGAAAGGCTAGTGTACAATTTCATCATCATTAAAAGAGAAAGAATTTTTTTTTACGCAATATATTAAAATAACACATAAATTATTTTCATTCCATATATTTTGAATTCAAGTATGGTTTTCATTTGTGTGCGTAGCTAGAATAATAAAATCGATATATTAAATTTAAAAAAGTATTGGAATTATTAAATGTAAATGAAATCCATCAATTACCTCAAAAAACAGTAAAGTGTTTTTGTGTTAATCTAGTTATATTCATATAACGATTTAAATTAACGTAAATTAAAAGTTCTTGAAAATTTAATATCTCAAGTGATCTGTGATTTCTAAAGTTTAAAAAAATATCATAAATTTCGATTTTATTCATTTAGCGAATTATTTAAAATCTTTAAAGCTTATGAATAAAAATGTTTAAGAATATTTTGCAATAAGTCGTTGAATTTAAATATTCCTTTAATGTGTTATTTTGTAGTTAATCGTAATTTATTGTAACTGTTACTGAAGCTTTCAATTTATTATTATTCATATTTGTAAAAGACATACTTGCTGAATTTAAATGTTCTTTTAATGTATCAATTTATATTTAAACATATTTTTAGAGGGTCTGAGAGTTTTAATATTATTTAAATTTGTTTTTGGAAAAGGTGTATTTGTTTATTTAAAATCTTTGAATATTTTACTATGCTTTAATCATACCATTGAAACCATACATTGTACTTAAATTTGTAATTTTGGTGATTCACATTTGATATATATGTATGATAATACTGGATATTTATTTTACCATAATTTAAATACTTAGTTTGTATATGTATCGTAATGAATCTTTATTATTTTACATTTACCTCAACTAGGAAATAAATTTTCTTAACTAACATATATATTTTCCATCAGAATAATTATGTTTTCAATAATGAGATAAATTTAAACATAATGTGTTGAGTACATGTGCTTTAAATTTTCTTTGTTAAATTTTGTTTCAAGTATTATATTATAGTATATTTATAATTATTTCTTACTTCGTTTTACTCTGAAAATAGTGATATCCTATTAGAAGATTCATGGCAATATGTCAAAATATTGTATTTGTTTTTATATACATTCGTTTTATTCCTTTATAGTTATGTCCAAATATATCCTTATTTGAATAAATATGAGATGAAATGATGTCAAAAACGAGACGAAAATTTTAACATTTAGAAATAAATGCCAATGTTTTCACATTTATAGAAATTTATGAACAATACCACTTTTATAAACAGAATTAATAATAGAAAATTATTTTGTTATAAAAATAAGAACAATAACCGTATATATAACTTAAAATATATAATAAATTATAAAATTAAATTGATGATAACGAAATGCTTACAAACGTTTTCAGCAACAAATATATATTTAATTAATTCCTGTACATTTATCTGAAAACATGTGGTGTACTTTGCACAACAGACGCAAAAGTTCTGGTTTATATGCTCGTTTTCCTAATAATTTATCCTGAACTACTTAAATAATAAATAATAGTAAAAGAAAAAGATAAGTATACCGAAACTTTCCTAAATGGAAATTTTTGTTTACTTCCAAGCTTGATCTACGACAAGACTTATCCAAAGACCAATGCGCTTATCCTAAGATTTTGCTATTATTCCCAACAGAAAATGCTTTCTCAGAAAAGTATTTCCATTTCACCAAACAGAAGTACTGACATCCGAGGATACTTCTCAGGGAAAGAAAAAGAATCTGGAGCTTTTCACACTTTTACCCCGAGGAAATGAAAAGTGCT
This sequence comes from Nephila pilipes, assembly GCA_019974015.1. Taxonomy (NCBI): domain Eukaryota; kingdom Metazoa; phylum Arthropoda; class Arachnida; order Araneae; family Nephilidae; genus Nephila; species Nephila pilipes. The sequence goes on from BMAW01034193.1 coordinate 190,951, forward strand.
TCTGCATTAATTGCTGCCGTTAATTGGAAAATTGTTCCTATATTAAACATGTTCCCTGTTCTCTTAAACAAGTAAAAATGACTGCGAAATTTCTCAATTAACAAGCAAAGGTTCTTAGCGCTAGTTTTGCCGACGAATTACTGATGTTGAATAATAATGAGATTCCTCCGAGGAATTCTGTTTACTCACTGCAGGGTCGCGTCCTTTTGTACCAGAAGTGTGTTCTCTTAAATTATTCGAACAGCGTAAAGGACCAAGTGAAAATGCATTTTTCATCCGGGTTATGAAAATTGCGACTTTCACTACCTTCGGCTTCTCGATCTTTGCAAAACTGCATGCTCGATGGACTTATGAATATCGATTTATGGATTACGATCGCGGAAAAGAGAAGTCTAGAAATGAAAGTTATATCCACTGGAGCAATAATTTTACAAGCTTAAGATAACGTAATTGATTAGTAAGTTTTTAAACATTGGCTTTTGAGTGTGTTTGTTATAATCCTAAAGTATGAACAGAACATTAGTCCTCTTTACTATATTGCAACTTATCTCATTTGCAAAACAGTATACTTGCGAATCATTTAACAGAAATGTCATACAATTTAAATATATGTTTTTATGATACTTATACAAACTATGAACAGTTCACTAGTCCTACCAACCATGTCGTAATGTATTTCATTTGTAAAAAAAAGTATACTTGCGAATTATTCACAAATATTTGATGCAATTTAAAATTTTGATTTTGGGATATTCACCTTATTTACGAACAGTACATTTGTCTTTGCTTCCTAATCGAATATATTCTCATTTGCCAAAAAAGTATTGGTGAATCATTTAATTAAAATTTAATACAATTTGAATAGTTGCTTTTATGATATCTACTCCAACTTCGAACATTATATAGGATTATTCTAAATGATTTATCCGTTTTCAAAATTATATATTTTTTAATAAATAAATGGCACATAATGATAAGTAGTACATGAATGCAAAGTGAAAATATAGAAGTATTTTTACAAGTGATCGATATAACTCACTTTGATCATATGTATGATGTCAATTCGATACGTAAATTTCTGTCAGATACGTTATTAAGTGTCAGTGGTAATTGACCGTACATCAGCAGATATTCATTGTTGAAGTTCACATAAATTTGTGGATAATGGTGGCGCATACACTTTATCTCTTAAAAAAAAACCAAAGAAGAAAATCTTATGATGCCATATCAGGTCACCTAAGGGACCATCTGTGTAACATCAAGTCACCTGGTCCACGCGACCGATCTAACTGTGAAGTAGCTACCTCAAGGCTTCTAAAACTGCTTTAGTGAAATAGCTTCGTGGAGAACACACGAGGACCACTTATTGTTCACCTTACAAAGTTTACACTGTGTTTTCTCTTATATTCATGTATTACTTATCATTCTGTGCCGTTTATTTTTAGAAATATGGAATTTTAAAATCGGATAAATCATTTTAAATAACCTTTTATTTATCCTTTCTACTATATTGTAGCTTTCCTCATCTGCAAATGATATTTAGTTGCGAATCAACTAATTAAAATTTAATTCAATTTTAATAGTATATATTTTGGTGTGATGTTTACACAACCTACGGACAGTATATCAATACTCCCTATAGGAATTAGTTCATATTCACACAATGGATAAATGTATTGAGAAAAGTCACGCTTTTATTTCTTAATAAATATATTTAAAATTTAAATAATATCATACACATTGAGCAAAAATCAATTGATAAATGTAAAAAAATGTATAAATTAATATGACAGTAAAACGAAAAATTGCATTTTCAAGAATTTAAAAATCAATTAGAAATAATTTAAATGTTATATGCGCCCATGAGCCAATGAAATCTATTAACATGTCAGCAGTTGGAAAAATATTAATCAATTGACTATATAGTAAGGGTTTTCAGCGAGGATTAAAATTATTCTGATAACTATATCATAGATTATATCTAATTAACATCTATTTAAATTAAACACTTATAGTTTCGCTAGATTAAATATTCATTGATAAAACCTGCTTGAAGTTACATTATGAGGCTTTTTGATGAAGTAACCCTATACGAAGAATAACAGTCAGATTACATTAATGAAAGCTCAAATAGTTTGTTATTCTATAAATATCCACAAAACATCACATGAGGACCCTGAAAATGATTTAGATTTAACATTGATGCGTCCTGGTTATTTACATGTGCAAACAATGAATTTATTTTAAAATATATAGAATCTTATAGTTAATATATATCAGTTAAATTCACGAGCATGGAATTAAAATGTATAATTACTTCTGTATAGAATAATTCTAACGTTAGTTAACCATATTTCTATATATACACCATTTAATGGTGATACTTTGAGGATTATAGATAGTTCACTTAAACAATTCAAAAAATTAACTGTTTCAAACGGGAATGTATTTCGTAAATAATCAATGAATATTTCAATGCTATTTATTTCAGTATATCTATAAATACTTTTTCCCGAGTAATTCTTCATTAGATTTATGAATATTGTTCTAAAAATTACGATGGAGAAAATAATCTTGAACTGAAAGTGCTCTTTTCTAGAGCAATAATTTTAATTTGATATGTAAAATTTTTGTTTAAGGTATAGTGAAGTATGTCGCCTAAAAAAATTAATGAATTAATATTTTTTTACCACATAATTGAAAACACTGGACAAATAAATTCATTCGTGAGTATCCTTGTGTCAGTTATTAATATTTTATTTACAACTACACAACGGTAACAAGATTTCATTCAAATAATAACGAAGCCTGCAATATAGCAGAATTCTAACTGAGGAGATACAATTTTTAACGAAATTTTAACTCATTATAATTACAGAAACAGTTATTATAACATCATAATTTAAGAGAATAAGTAATAAAACAATAGGCTAATAAATAATAAATCATTAGACTGAAATTATTAACCTGGAGTATCCGATAAGAAACACACGCTCTAATTGTTATGAAAACTAAGTAAACATATTCAGCATAGTATGTGTCGCAATATATTAATAAACACACGATATCGCCAATTCGAGTTAATATTTATTACAAAAAATGAATAGTAACATTGCGCAGATATATTTTAGAAGGATAATTATATCAGTATCAGGGATACTTTAAATTCAGTATAAACTGAAAGAGAGACCTTTTCACTTTTTTGGTTTGTTTAATTCAATTAACGTTTCACTAAAAATATGTAATAGTTGTTGGCAAAGGAAATCGCTATTATGTACTGTGGATATATTAAATGAATAACATCTAAATTCAAATTTTTTAAAAACCTTAATTTCTTTTGAAATACCCCTTAAAGTGTTTCAGAAGCAGATATTACAACGTTCTAATCCCAAAAATAGCTGATCAATATTTTTTTGTGTGTTTTGTGGTTTATCTTCTCTTATTGTTTTCATATAAAAAAACCTTGGTCTTATTTAGGTTAAGTTTTTAATCTTGGATTTGCGAGAAATGTTTCAGATATTCTACTTAAAATATTTAAATATTTTGATCATTTTAGTGGTGGATTATTATTGATTGTTCTGTACAATAAAAACTTTAAAAAAGTTTTAAGCCAAGTGTTTCAATTAATTAAAAATTATTAAACAGTAAGTGGACTACACGTAGTTCTACACAAGGGTGAATTTTTAAAATAACACTAGTCAGACAGGCTGATTTTGTGTATATGTGGGTGAGTGATATAATATATACCAGAGCTATACGTAAAGAAGTTATAATATTCCTTAATAGTGAGAAAAAAAGGCAGAAAAGTCAAACTTCACTCACTGAAAGAGTAATTAAAATTTTATAGAAAATCCACTAATTGATACTTGTCCTCGTTTTTTTTTTTAATTGTAAAGACATCCACTGAGTTTTTCGGGTGGTTTAATTAAGGCTGGCGGTTTGAATGAAGAAGAAACAAGCCAACAATTAAACATTAATCTTTATATTAAATTAGTTCTGGTACAACATCGATCATGGTTCGGTTATTTTTAAGTCGATTTAAAAAAAAATTAATATCTGTTTAATAAAGTCATTAAATGTACATCTCTTGGGATATAAAATCTTTAGGGAAAAAGTGTCGCAGCTGTTGGAAAACACTGAAAAATGGAAGAGAGGCTGATCGAAATATATTACCAAAAATAAATTTGGAAAAAAAAAGCTTTGGGTGGAAATATGTTTTTGGCTTCTTTCACACATCAATGAAGTATCCCAGAAAACATTTGGAGTGATATGATCAACGATATGATTTAGTAGAAAAGACAGATAAACAGATAAATTAACAGACTTTCAAATTTATATATTTGATTTGTTTTTCAATGAAAAGTTTCTTAAAATATATTGTTTTGATAATTTACTTATATTACAATCGTTAAATTCAGAAATCTGCATGTCACGTCCATGAGCACGTCAACCTAGCAATAATTGCATCCTAGTAGCTGTTGTGGCGATAAAAACCCTTATTACTCTTTTGTTTATATATATTTTTGTTCCTAGTAATTCAAACCCAAGATTTGATAGGGAGCTATCACCAAATGCAGATGCATTCAATAATGACGGAAAGACAACGTTGTAAAACATATTTGTATCTCTATAAATAATTAAATTCTTACTCCACAATATATAATACTTTTTTTAATATAGCAATTAGTCCCATTTATTTTTTATTATTTGATTTTATTGCAAACCATAAGAAATCACTAGTAATGTTTTCCCTGTATATCTACATATCGAAAATGAACTCCATACATTAATCTTCATTATTTACTGTAGAATCAGTTTTCAATTTTTGAGGGGATGTAACTATAATCATACTTGATTATTTTTGATTCTTATACATTCATTTACAAGAAAGTAATCATTGTTAGCCATCATATTATCTTTCATAAGTATTTTTATATTTAGTTTAGCTTTACAGAAAAAAAGCTTCGAATTCGATATAATAAATATAAGTAAATTAATTTTTTTTTTCAATTTTTTCCCATTTTTAGTATTTAATTACCAGAAAGAATCCATTGTTAGTGATATTAATACTTGTGTATGAAATATATGAATTTATAATCAATGGATTCTTATATTTTGAATTCTTTTTTGCAAGGAAGCTTCGATTTCAATAAAATATGTCTTAATATATTTTTTTATTTAAATTGCTTTCCAAACAGTTATAAATCATATAAACAGATGCAATCACTTTTGTATAAAAATATAAAACTAAACTTGACATCACCAATGACGGAGTCTTAATAGAATTTTCTTAACTAATCCCCCACTTTCAAAATACGCGACAAAGCTCTGCCACCGACCAGGGCGACTTCATTACACAACCGAATTCTGAGAACATTCTGGGCATTTTATTCCATTACAGGAATCAAGAGGCATTCTCTTCTAAAACCGCGTCTTTTCGAAAATAATTAACGTTGCCGAAGAATGTGAGGCAAATGAAGGGGAATCTTTGAAGAAACTAGTGCTGGCAGCATGACAAACTGCGAGAATGCAGAGCGAATTGTTTGTCAAAATTATCTTCAAGCCTTGGATCTCCGAGAAAGCGGGATAACTGCAGGGTAATTGCTTGGGCATGAAGACAGCGATGCTCTATGTATGATTCCAGGATACACGGTTAAAGAGTAATTATGAACAAGTGAAGTGTTTATGCGCTATCTTCTGAAAATAGCTAACTTATTAGAAAAGTGCTTAACATTTACAAATATGCTTCATCATTCTTTGCTGTCTGCGGGATTGGTTTCGAATTCCAAATAGCGAATGAACCGTTGTTTCTGAAATGCATTTGAATAACTATGTGCTCTCGATTCTCAAATAAAGAGGTCCGCCGTTTCGGTTTATTGTGATAATTAACTTTGAATCAAATGATATTTGAAAAATGTTCGCTTAAATTTCACATTATGAAAGTTTGGGGATTAAGTAACCATAAAGCGTTTCGAATTAGTCTGAGCAATAAATAACCCTTTAAACTTTGGGTATTGTAAAGCGAATTAAATAATTATGTTATTAAATTAAAAACAAAAATTAATTAAAAATTATAACAAGAAAAATAAAGACGTTAAAAATGACTATAAAAATGCAAGTATTGATTAAAGAAATTTTATTTTAATAAAATATTTTTAATATTAAACGAAACAAAAATGAATTATAAAGTAAATTTTATTTTAAGTTCAAAACCTTTTGTTTGTTTGTTTGTTTGGGAATTCATTTTACATTTACCCAATTTTGATTCAAGAATCTCTATATCATGATAAAAATTAATTAATTCCAAAATATAATCACAGAGCTTTATAAATTGTGTAAAACTAAAATAAATAATGTTTTTGTCTCAAATTTCATAACACTCTGCATGTACTTGAATGATTTTGTTCCTCCGAAAATTATATAAATGTGATTGCAATTCATAAATAAGTATTAATAAATACTTTTAAAATTTAAAATTCAAAATCAATATATAATGCAAATATTTAAATGAGGATCGTTTAATAAGTGCTTAGAATTAAAATGTATGCTCATGGACAAAAAAATTAGTGCACCATGAAGGAGTCGTCAAAATGAAACGAAATCTTACATACGTAATGACTTCTTTGATATAAGTAAATGATTAGAAAATCAAAGAAAAAGGATCCTTTATTTATGAGAAAAAGGCAAAAGAAAGGAGGATTTAATACCCTGTTGAACCCCCTGTAGCACGAATGCATGATGCGATACGATCGGGCATTGAGGCATACAAGTTCTGTATAATGTCTTGAGACATTTCACTCCATATTTGCTGTAACCTTGCCTCTAGTTCGTTCAAACTCGTACGATGCTCAACTCGCTGTCCCAAATGTTCCCAGATATGCTCGAATGGAGACAAGTCTTGTGACACCCTTGCCATGTGAGGCCGAGCATTGCCTTGTTGAAAAATGGCTCCTGGGAGCCGTTGCATGAGTGGCAAAACATGTGGTTGCAGGATGTCATGGACATACGCTGGGCTGTCATGGTGCCACGGATCAATACTAAGGGTGATCGTGTATCGTAGGCAATGGCGTCCCATACCATCACACCAGTTGCGGGAGTGGTGTGTCGCTGTAAATCAAAGGCAGGATTGGGGCGTTCACCGCGGTGTTTCCACACACGAACACGATTGTCATCACTGCTGAGATTGAATCTGGATTCGTCGCTAAAGATGACCTGGTTCCAGTCCGCTACAATCCAGTTTCCTCGTGCCCGGCACCGCTCCAAACGGAAGCGCCGATGGGTGGGCTTCAAGGGAAGCACACATAATGGGCGCCGCAATCCCAAATGTCCTTCAGCTAGGCGCCTTCGTATGGTTCGAGAAGACACAGAGGGCTCTAGTGAAGGTGCTATCTGTGCCTGGATGGCGGCAGATGAAGCAGTAGGATAAACTCGTGCATTTCTTTCGATGTGGCGATCTTCTCGACGATTGGTCTGTCGAGGGCGTCCTGAGCCTGGTCTTCGTGTAAATGACATCTCTCGGATCCACTGGTCCCAATACCTCCTCACAACACAATCAGAGCGGCCTAATTGACGAGCTACTCGCCTAGCTGACCACCCAGCTTCTACCATGCCGATGATTCTCCCCCTCTCAAACTGCGACAGCTGCTCATATTGTCTTCGAAAATGGCGTTTGGCATGTTTACTTCAGCTCTTCCTTTGTAAACGATTCAGCACATTCAAACAAGCTTTAGTTACCTGTTTTGTACTCCACGGGGAAAGACATTAAACGCCCTCTACCGGTTATACGTAATGAGCAATCACGCTGCCTTTCTAATCATTGGCATATCTCCCCGACATGTACCTTCATGCCAAGTTTCGTTACGATCCCGCAATTATTTCTAGTTGCACTGATTTTTTTTTGTCCATGAGTGTATATGAAAAAGTTTGTTTGAAAGATGGTTTGAAAATGTTTCCATCCAAAACGGTTGGTTTTTATTAAGCATCATGACTCACTAGACAGCTAAGTCACGGTTACTCGTATTCATGATCATGATGCCTTTCTCATCTAAAAAATTCTACTTTATAACTTTTCCGATCAATAAGGCCATCTTCACATATTTTTGGAAAAGATACACCGGAAGCAACCCGACGTTTTGAATTTTGCTTGATTTTCTGTGCATAATGATGAATTCAGGTCTTGTCAATAGGGACAACTCGAAGAGTCAGCAATCAGGTATTGATTTGGCAGCAAATGTCTACTGAACAAAAACTAACTTATGAATCAATGTCAACTTTGTTTGGGCTCCATTTAAAAGATGGTAGCATTGAATGGTAATAACATTTTACCTTAATGATTACATCTTAATAGAAATACTTTTAAAACTACCCTTGTATGTAGTGTTATATAATATTTGAGCGAAGTGTCAACAGAAACTTCACTTTAGGTCTTATTAGTAATATTGTGGTGCAGAAGATTAATCCTACTATTTATCAAATAACTTTTCCTTGTCAAATAACTTTTCCATGACAATAATTCCTCATTATACTTGCAATATATTGTCTTTCAATGTAATAAAACTTAATTAATCTTCTTAATAATAATTGAGAAAAAAAACATATAGACACATAAGGGCATTGCTCTTTAACGGCATAAATATTAATGTGGAATTTGCAAAAATCATTGTTAAAAATAAGTAGAAGGAAGAAACAAACGAAAATTCCAATACCCAAACAAAGTATTCCAGGAACACAAAAGCACCTAATTCATAGATTAATATTTTTAGCTTTCAGATAAAACGCGATAAAAGATTTTCTCACTTGCTTAATCGTACGCTAAGAGGATAAATAGATTTCTGAATGAATCGAATGGCGAATTCATAAAATCCCTCGCACATTTCATGACTTATTTATAGCTGATTTTCTTTGGATTGCGTCGTTATCGTGTTCACGACATAGTCGAAACAACACCTTTTATGAGAAAGAGCTCTCTTTATTGATAATATTTCTTTTATCTTTACCCAGAATCTGTTAGGGAAGAAAGAAACGCAACCACCTAAAACTACCCGGTTTGAATTATACGTTGTTATGCGTTGTCATCGTTTTGTCACATTGTTGCCATTTCATAGTTTGTTTCTTTTGATAATATTAGGGAAAATATTACGGAATTGTTTCTGAGTTTTTGTTTGCCATGACTGCAGAGAGATCATATTTTTATTAGTTATGCTGCAGTGGATTAACTCTCCGTGGTAGGTGTAGTTTTTTCTTCTTATGGTTAAATAAGGAGGAAAGTAGTCAGGTTTCGACACAAATTTAACGTATTCTTACTGATGATACAAATATAGATTTGTGAAATTAAACTCTTTATGTTTACTCTCTGCAATTATTTAAGATGTCGAATGTTGTTACATATTAAGATTTTTATTGTTTATCTGATTTCTCTTGAGTAGATAATCTTTCAGTCTGGATTGTGCGAAGTAATATCTATAGAAGGAACAGTTATTCATTTTCTTTTAACATCTTGCTAAAGAATATGACTGAGAAGAGAGGAACGCTTTTTCGGGAGAAATACCGTCAAACATTATTAGTATTAGCGAAGCTTAGAACAAAATACAATTTTAGTGGATTATAACAGGAATTTATTACATTTATTTATTCATTCTACTTCATGAGTTATATGCATTAAAGTGTAGTATCTTGAATGCACAAGTGAATTTTGCTAAATATAACGCGTAATATCACTGCATATATACACGTAGACTATCAATAACTTCTGACCTCTCTTTCTGGAATATGTTTTTGCCTTTCACAAATATAAATATTCTAGTGTATAAAAAGATACCAATTTAAATAAAATGCATCAAAAATGATTTCGCAATAAGAAATAAAATTAGTATTCTAAGATCAAAATTAAATTAAAGACGATAAATTATCAAAGCTGACAAAATATTCTGTTCATATATTAAAGTCCGAGAAAGTCGCATTAATTCGTTTATATGTCCTGATACAGGAGTCGCTAGTGTGCCAAATCACAGTAGTTGCAAAGCTAAACTTGGCGACAACGCATGTTATGTTCTGACTTCGACGTCTTCAGAGAACACTCTTTTTATATTAGTATTCACGTACGTATGAATCCATCTTTTTCTCTTTTTTACTAGTTTAAAACGTGTTCCATAAGTCATAACCTGTATTTTCATATTAAATGTATTTAAATGATCGCACACGCGTTGCGCATTTATGAGAAACAGTGCGTAGTTTTGGAATATGGGGTTACTCAAAATGATTCATTCGATTTCAATATTCTATATTTTGAACAATAAACGACACAGAATGATAAGTACTACATGATTGCAAAGTTAAAATATAGAAGATGTTTTTACAAGTGTTCGTTATAACTTCCTTTATTTACAATTCCTTTATTTCAATTCGATATATAAATTCCTGCCAAACTATCTGTAAAGTGTCAACGGTGCTTGATTGCACAGCAGGAGAAATTCGTTAATCAAGTTCAAATAAATTTGTTAGTAATGGTGGCGCATACACTTTATTTTTTACAATCCCCAAAGAAAGAAATCGCTTGGAACCGTATCAGGGGATTTAGGTGGACCGTTGTGTTACATAAGTCATCTGGTTCATTTCGACCGATCCATCAATGAGGCAGCTCTCTGAAAGCATCTGAAACGTTTTTCGTGAAATAGCTTTACGCAGAACTCATAAGGGCCCTCTAATTTTCCCAATACAAACTTAAACATTTTTATTTTGTATCCATGCATTACTTATCATTCTGCATCGTTCAAATTTGAAAGTACGGAAATTTTGAAATCGGATGAATCATTTTGAATAACCCTGTATTTATCTAAATTATAAGCGAATGCACGTTTTACATCGTTACAACTTTATATGAAAATAGGAAATTCTAAAATTTGATTCAATATGATTTTGTTCCAATCTATCAATTTTACTTCTTTCAGAGAACTCACTTTCATTTGCCGAAGTTGTTACTTCGAAATATCTTGTGAGTGAAGCGAATTGCATCTTCTAACTCATATAAAAATTTATCTCAGAAATAATTAAGTGGAGGTGTGAAAAGAGAATTATGATCAGAATTGAGTCTAATTTTTATAAAAAGATAAAATAGATTTAAGTTGATAGGAATTGTATCCGAATTTAGATATAGGTCTTAGACCACACATATATTGCAACTGCAATTTGCTTTCACCCCCTCTGCTGTTAATAACTGTTTTTTTTTTTTTTTTTGCTTACTTTTTTTTAAAATTCTTAAGCAGGCATTTGCGTTATAATTTGTTTAAAAAATGTTCTATTTACTCTGACTTTATTTCTCTTGATGCTTTATTGAATCTAGGTATTTAATCTCTAGACATTTGGACAGCCGCAATAGCCTAGTGGTCTTGAAATCACCATTAGTGTTGTTTCCGTCACGTTGTAGTTTGATTCCTGATGCCCATCCGTATGGTGGGGTTGAATGCACGTAGAATTGAATGAATGTAAAGGTTACCAAATTCCACCGAATGGTGAGGTGTAGAAGTTTGGATGAGGAGCGTCCAACTCAGATGTCATCTTCGTCACTTGACTGAAGTTCAAATTTACGAGGTACATCCCCGAAAACCCTTATGTTGCTTCTCAGTGCAGTGTTAATAAACAATCACGCTGCCATGCTACATTTTTAAAAAATTGAAATTGTACTGTTATCTTGGGATATAACTCTTAACAAATGCTCTATATTTAGCTCTTTAATCGATGGATGAAAATATTTTTTTCTATATTAACCTACAATATTAATTAGGTATATAACAAAAGTTTGATTTCTGTGGTGTTTATCGTATAGTTTAAAAGAATTCAGAAAGTAAAATGTAAAAATCACGTAAGCGGATCGGTGAAAAGTCGGTCAAATAAGTGGTTGATATAAGAGTCTTTCACATTTCTTTTATACCATCAGCACTTTTTGTTTAATTGTGCAAATAGCAGATGTATCTAAATTATTCCTAAATAATATCTCTAGTTTTTGCACCTTTTTTTTCTTGTCTGAAGAGTATGGAAATGGAAGTACGACTTTAGGTGATGTTCAAGACTGAGGTTCAAAATTAAAATCAATATCTTTTAACATTTAATTACCTGTAAAATGTAAAATCCTTATTTTTCTAGAAAAAACTATCGCTTACTAACTTGATTAACTTTTTTCCCACGCTGTACTTATTAACATTTTATAATTTATATGTTTAGTAAAATTTTGAATAAAATTCCGGTGCTGAAGACACTTTTAAAATAAATTACTTCATAGAGCCGTATATATATTCTACCATTATAATCAGACTATAAGACAACAATTTAAATAAACCTAATTTAACTTGAATTATATATTCAGATGCATTATTATAAAAAAAATTATAAAAACGCTCTCGGCACTATAAGACACTTGTATTAATGTTTACTAGACACTATGAATTACGTCTTAACCTTTTTCCTAACTCATTTTATAAACGGTACGCACAATTCTTGAAAAAAACAAGCAAGAAAAATGTGCGAAAACGATGCGATTTACAGAGCAAAATAAGAAATTCAGTTATTTCACTTTAATACGGCATTCGATTATTCGGCGCGTTCTGTAATCTAACACTGATTTAACCATTCGCTTTCGTATTTATTCCCGAGGATTCGGAAATTTATTGATCTTGACTGCCAGATCACGACTACGAGTTACTCACATTTTTGCCCAATGTTTATCGTAACTGTCAGTTTTTATTTCAATACAGTGTTCTTGTTTTCTATTTGGTTACATATCAGGTTTGCAAAATATTAAACGGTATACATTCTGTGTTTACGGTAAAATAAAATGTTCTCGAAACCCACAACAAGCATTCTTCAAGTACTACTAAAGTAAATAAACGTAAACAGGTGAATAGTTTAGCACGTCACAAATTGTTTAATTATCATTGAAATGTTTTAATTTTTCTTTTTTGCAGTGTTTCTTATCAGTACAAGAATATTAATGTCATTAAATTAATGTTCAATTTTGTATTTGCCAGAATGATGAAATATCTTTTGTCAGATATTTATTTATATAATCTACACAGGTTCAGAATGTGCTAAGGACATTAAATACTTGCTTTAATTGCTTAAACTTTATCTGAAGTGTTCGGTAATCCCATTAATACTGTGTTGGTGTTCGATAACCCGGTAAAATCGCTAATCCATCACGGCGGTAGTAAAGAGAGAAAACTCTAAAAATACTGAAGTTCGAATTAAAGAGAGATTACTGTATGTATTGTAGAATAATGGGGAACCACGTTATTTTGAAAAAAATGGGCGAAAATTGATAGAATAAAATTTGAGTATATACGTTTGCTAAAATAGTGACCTATCTTATCATTTTTGTGAAACAGAGATGAGAATACGTTCAGAATGTATGCGATTATTATACATAAAATGCAAATCTTCATCATCTCACACACACAAAAAAATTAGCCCTTTAAATTTGATTTTTCATATTTCATTATCACAAACTGAGCTTAACTCTTTCGAATTCTCATTTAGCAGTAGAGGGTTGAAATATTAAAAAGTCTAGTAAATCGATTTTGTTACGTATCTGTTAGTAACGAGTAATGCGGGGGGAATTACAGGTTCCTATTAAAATTAATTAATTTACCTTCTCATCAGAATTATGATAGTAAAATATCAATAATTTAAAAGTATGTAACAGACGTTTGTCCAAAATGATGTTAATATTAATTTTCTTCTTTCAGGTAAAATCTTTATTGTTTAACTATCTATTTTATTAAAATTAAAGTGATCATTTTTAAGAGTAAATATTTTGATACTTTACTCTTTTTTCCAAGTAGCTGCGGAGGTGTCGTTATTAGCAAGTTTGACTGTGAGTACTGCCGACCCAGGTTCGATGCCCAATAACTTCTGTTTCGATAACTGGTCATGAGCCATTTCAGCCCTTCTTCCCTCCAGGATCGATAAATCACAAAGTTCGCTTGAGAAGTCAAATGGGATTTTTCAATTTGGTTCTGGCAAGCCACGTGGTTTGGACTCTAACACGAGTAATAAATAGCGCCCCCAGACCCAAAGGCTTCAGAAGCGGAAATGGAACATCCTGACGGGACGTCTTGAACACGAAGAAACTTTAAATTAACACTTTTAAACATAATTACACTTTTTTTTAGAATCTTTGGAATAATTTGTGTAATTATTGAAATTGTGTGTATGTGTATGTTCCTAACAACTTACATATAAATTTCTTAAAAATTATTGTTTGCCTCTATAATTTATTATGTATATATACATAAAACTGCAATTTTAACTTTTACCTTTATATGTATCAAAGTGCAGTTTTAACTTTTACCTTTATATATATCAAAGTGCAGTTTTAACTTTTACCTTTATATGTATCAAAGTGCA
>BMAW01034193.1:205357-270977 GCA_019974015.1 Nephila pilipes
TATCAAAGTGCAGTTTTAACTTTTACCTTTATATGTATCAAAGTGCAGTTTTAACTTTTACCTTTATATTTATCAAAGTATTTTATCACTTATAAGATAAAATGCTCTCTGTAATACGATTATGTTCTCTACACAAGTACATAGGCATTTATATTCAGTAATGGCACTCAAAACTTAGATAATACCATTAGTTTTTAAGAAGTCATAAAAGATAAATTATTGTTAACGAAATTCAAATGAATTAACATAAATGAAAGCATTTGAAAACAGGAACATGTGAGAAGTGAATCGGCTAGCTTAACAAAATAGCAAATATGTTAAATCAACAAAGATCAAGTCGTGTTCCTCTTTCGCAATAGTACATCTAACGTGAAGCGAACTGTCATGTAGCACAGTTTTGAAACTTGGCTATCTTGGAAAATATGCACATGTGGGAGAACTGCTCTCACATTTGAGACGAATCTTGGAAACGGTCATCGATTAATATTGGGAGTTCTGATTTATCAAAGTCGTGGGGAGTTGCATGAGCTAAGATTGATTTATGATACACGAGGGATTGTTCATTAATTTTATAACACATTTTGACATTTTGCTGCCTTGATGTGAAATCAAAAGCGCAATAATTGATTAAACGATCAAAAGCCATTAATTTCAAGATTTCAGTCTAGTTTCTGGTAAAGTAAGAATATTAGTGATTGATGCTTTTACAACTGATATACGACGGTATGTTTGATCATCTTAAACTAAAATGACAAATAATAGATGAAAAAAATGATTTATAAAAGTAAATTAATGTTAAAAATATATACAGTACAACGATATTTGCAATCCACTTATGTGTAAAAAAACAATAATGTGTTCACATAGATAACTTCTATATTTTAATTAAACTAATGTTTCTATAGTTAGTTTTCTCTTAATTTTATTGCTCGCATATATAATGCTATTTCATTTTTTTTAATCTGTATGAATTATTTGGTTTTGTAAATATTTTTCTGACAAATGATCTTAAACGTTACTGAAAATTTTAATATAAAATACTGTGTTTTTAAAATGGATTCGTATATATTAATATATTTGCATTAATATAAACATTTTCATTTTATACGAAAGCAATTGTTTTTTTTTTTCTTTATTCTTCATTAAATGTGCATTTTTCCTTTCTGGGGTTTGGATGATTAGACAAATAGTAAATTGACTTGACTGTGACTCGATTCATACGAATCAGAATCACACTGAAAGCTAAATATTTCTAAAGCTATTATACTTATCAAATATTATTACTTGGCATCATAAGTCTTGAAAATTATTCCTCAGCCTCAAAATGTATCGATATAAATTCTATAATTTGAGCGAGTTAAAAAAAATATTCATTCTTATGACAAATTCAAATTCGAAAATGCATTCGACAACTAAAAATGTTGTCCCTCAATAAGATTTTAAGAAGTTAAGTATTCTTACACAGTGTTGATATGAAGCAATTTGTAGAAATAAGAATGTTAATAAAGAATGTCATTAATAAAGAATGTTAATTTAAAATATTATTAGATATTTGCTAAATGAATAAATACAAAATTTAATGACGTTCGTATTCCTGTATAACACCATTTAGTTAAAACGGGTCCTATGTTATAGACATACAAGTAGTGTCTAGGCAAAGTGATTATGCAATAAAAGATGAGATCACTAACAACGCCCCTTGGTATATTTTTGTGGAATTAGTGCTTTTATCTCGAATACGGTAAGAGATGGAAAAAAAGGAATTAATCGTACAATGTTGTAAAGCATCATCGATTTAGTACAAAAAGTCACCTTGTGAACATTAATGATAAAAACAGAGCGTTGTGTATTTCTTACCACCATGTGACGTGACGAAACGATCTTAGAAAGAAAAAAAAACCTAGTCATCATAAGAAAACTTTATTTTCGATGTTCAAACTTCACTACAATACACATTTGGGCCCTTGTTTAGACTTTACCTTTGGACTTACGTTTGGGTGACACGTTGGCACTGGCAACCGTAATGAGTCGTCGAATGTCCTGCAATGTTGGCGGGGGGTCTCATACGCCTGCTGTTTGAGGTATCGCCACTGGAAAAAGTTAATTGGAGTGAGAGCAGGTGAACATCGAGGTCACTCTTCGGAACCACCATATCAGATTATTTTTATCCCGAATTTCTCCAATAGGAAATGCTTCTCTTGTGAGAAAGCGCGCTGTCATGTCAGAAACATATATTTAGGGGATGAAGATAAACTCTCAACAAAATCGATTGCTAAAACCTACAGAAATTCTTAATATTGTACACCCGTTAAGGTTCCCTGGTAAAATAATGTATTTCTTATTGTAAATTCTAAAACAAACATTAATTAACATTAATTAAACAACGTATTTGATGTCGAACG
This sequence comes from Nephila pilipes, assembly GCA_019974015.1. NCBI lineage: Eukaryota > Metazoa > Arthropoda > Arachnida > Araneae > Nephilidae > Nephila > Nephila pilipes. The sequence continues at coordinate 207,760 of BMAW01034193.1, forward strand.
TTGGTAGAACATGTAAGATATTTAGCACCCAGTAATGGACGTTCTGACTACTATATTTTTCATTTCGCTAAAGGCATGCCTCATCCTTCCACGCTGTATCTGCCAAGAACGTTCGATTGATCTCTAGCTGGTTCATGATTGTTGGTGTCCTTGGTGGTGTTCATGATTGTTGCTTCCCAGTTGGTGAATATTCAGATTCGCCAATCGGTACAGTGCGCTATTGCAGTGGCATAAGGGGAAGAAACGCGATCTTCTCTTCGGCAATATCGGAAGTTTTTGAATGTTCGTAGTGCTGTTAGTTCAACTCCATGTGAAAGTCTGCTAATAAACTTTATAGCACTTGTACTACGTTGTCATCGTTAGTTTAAATCATATTTACAAGCCCCCACGTTTAATTTTACGTCGAGATGGATTTTTAGTGGAAAATAATTGAACCAAATCCTGGACATATCTTCAATTAAAATGTTGAATCGAAAACGGAGCAACATACAATCTCAATTGACTAAAATATCGTTGAAATCTTTGGAGAATCTTAATGAAATTGAACTTAAAGTTGTATTGGATAGATTGTTGGAAATTAAAAATAAAAGTTAGAAGTTATCAAGCAAGCTTATTTAGAAGTCGAAAGTAATGATGACTTTAATGTAGTCGAACCAATATTATCGAAAATCGATGAAGATATTCAGGAACTTCAGGTAAGTGGTAAACTGTATCTTTATCAATTTAGTGAAACTAACAAAAGCAAAGTTGAAGAAAATAGTATTGCGAACGATGTAAATAATGTTCGATACTTGAAATTCCATTACCTCCTCAATTTTACGGGCAATATAATAAATGGAATAATTTTAATATTCAATTAAGGAACATAATTCAAAATAATTTGAAATTATCGGATTTTTAAAAGTTCTATTATTTAAATGCTTCTCTTAAAGGTGCTGCAAAGCAAGTGCATTCACCAAATGACAGTTTCAAATCCTTGTTTAAAGTTATTACGCTTCGGTCTGAAAATACCAAACTTATTGTTGATAGTCATATTGAAAGCATTATTAATTACAAGCCTTGATGAAAGAAAACCCTGCAGATCTTCGTCTATAAGTAGATACCTTTCAGAAAAATATTCATTCTTTAGAGGTATTTAAAATTCGAACTCAGGAACTTTTTTCAATATTTTGCTAATTAACTTCATTTGTGGGAAAATACATAAACACATAGCCAGTCTTAATTAACAGCAAAATCCCATGAAGTTCCTGCTTTGGAAACATTTTTGATTTTGTTGGAAAAGAGATATCAAATTTTAGAAAATTTAAATGATTTTGCAAGTCTCAATTCGAAACTTAAGTTATTAGACGCTACTGGTAGTTATGGAAGAATTTCCTGTGTTCATCTTACAAATCAAAAACTTTTTAATAGAATCTGCTTCACGATATCGTATACATTATGAAGACAGTCATTCTCTGAATAACTGTCAATTGTTCTTAAAAATGAAAGTATTCGTATGTTTCAATTTTTGTAAATTAAAAAATCTCTGTTTTAATTGTTTGAATCCATCACATAAATTAGTTAATTGCATGTCAAAAATCAATTGTTCAGTTTGTAAGCTAAGGCATCATTCTTTATTGCAAAGAAGAGAAAAATTTATTACGAAGTAATATATTAATCAATCGTCTTGTGTAGGTAATTCTGGATGTGTAAATGGTACTTTTCCCCCACTTCTTCTCCCCAATGATTGAAAATGGTTTGATAAAACTCAACTAATGAAAATGATTTGACTAAGTTTACGGGAAGCGAAAAAGTTATTCAGAATTTTATTTCTCTAGTAAAACCAACTTATGTTCTTCTAGGTATTGCATATATTTACATGAAATATAACTGCGGAGAATATAAACAGTGTAGAGCGATATTAGACAGCGTATCTCTGACTTCGTTTATAACAAATGATTGCGCTACTTTTTTAGCATTAAAATTAATGTTCCAGTCGGAGGATTAAATGGCGCTTTAGTAATAGTTGATTCAACAAATAAGCACAGTACATTCTAGAAAACGTCGTGATTTTGTAACAGATATCGAATTCTTAGTGGTTCCAAAAATTACTGATTTGACACCATTTCATCGATAAGATATTTCTAACATACAAATTCCCACGGGAATTGCAACGGCACACTCTCTATTTTTCGAAGCTACGGAAGTTGGTATTTCGCTCGGAGCAAAAACAATTTTTGAAATTTTAAAGCCCAGTCAAAATAGAATCAATAAACAAATTTTGCTCCCAAACACATATTTTGGTTATTTAATTACCAGAAATGTGCAAAGTGATACCGATAAAAGTCTTTGTCATTTAGCTGTAGAAAACGCAAATTAAGATCATACTTTAAGATCGTATTTAAGACCCATTTCAAAAATTGCTATTTTACCTATTGAGTAGTAAGAATATTAAAATATTTCTATTGCCAAACTGAAATCTTATTTTTATTACTTTTCATTATTGATTGTGTTATAATCCTTATATTTGTTGTGCAACTAATTTGTATTTCATGTTCATATAAACAAATTGTTGTTTTGAAATGATATTTCAAGGCCAGGTGGGATGTTGGCGTCAGCGTTTCCCTGTTGGAAAAATATTCAGATTCGCCAAGCGGTCCAGTGCGCCATTGCAGTGGCATAAGAGGAAGGAACGCATTCTTCGCTTGGGCATTATTGGAAGTAACCCCACGTGAAAGAATGTTAATTTACTTGTATAGTAGTTGTACAACGTTATTATCGTTAGTTTAAAGCATATTTACACGCCCCACACATTTCAATAATGCAATTGCACCATGCTTAACATCCCGCGGAATTCCCGTTTAGTAATGCCTGATAAGATGATCACCTCATCAGACATTACTGGACGGGGTATGGTTGAACACTTAATTTGTTTTGGATTTCCCAAACGTGACTATGTGAGGGCGTGTGATAACACATCTTCTTGTTGTACATATCGTCAGTCTGATCGAGGTCGTTTAGTCCCAAGCCCTGTCTCCTTAAATTTTTTCTCAATCGTTTAAGATGGTTTTCCGTGAAGGTTGGAGCCTTCAGGAAACTGTTACCGATGCAACCATGCTGCTGATTTTGCAATGCGCTGACATTCAATATAAAGAACTATCTCACAATATTAATTTTTGAAAATTTGCTCCAAGCCCATGAGTTTCAACATACAACCCCAGAAGATATTTCTTTCAAAACCGTCTGAGGTGAATAGGTGTGATGTTTGCAAGAAACACAAATTTTATGCACAAAACACAAGTTGCATTGATTTAATGCATTTTGCAACACAATTTCGTACGATTTGCATATTGTCTACTCTGTTGGTAAAGACAATCAGTACAAGGATGCACCCCTAGGGTTTTGAACTACAGCACTCTAAATTTAAAATTACATGCGAAACTATTGTGCCACGATACGTACTCTTTTTTCGAACGAAATATAATATTTTCTCTTTTCATTCAAATTTCGAGAAGCTTACAGTTTCGAAAACCATGAACAAACACATGGGCATTTTAAGTGTTCTGATTTTACCATTAATATTGGCAAGGTGTTTTTTGGTACTAGGTCGATGATGCTCCACAACTGTTTTAAATCACTTTCCCCCTTTCCTTGTTCCGTTTTCGAGATAGAAACACCTAAATCAGAAGTTTTCCATCAGGGATGCTGTAAATGTTTTCACCTAGTTACGTTTAGCCTCTTTTCTATACTTAGGCACTTCTTTTATGACTCCACTTGCAACCTTTCGGAAGTCAAAAGGAGGGCAACGAGATTTACCGGTTACCCTGTATACACACACACACACAAATATATATATATATATATAACACCATAGAAACTACTTAACTTATTTTAATTTGGGTGTTCGCTGGTATCTTTTTTGTAATAAAAAATAACCTTTAGTTTTTACAGAAATAACACCAAGATAAAGTTAAAATTCTTGTTTTATAATCATTTGATGAACTATAATTCTTAAGATGATTTAGTACATCTTTAGTGATACCATTACATATGACTCTCTCTCTTAGCTTATATAATTATTCTATTATTTTAAGATCTTATGAACTTTCGTTAATGAATTATAATCTTAAATACGATTTATTTATCTTGAATTCCTAACCTAAATTTAGTAATTATAATGGAAGTAATTATTTTTAATTCCAAGAATTTTTAATAATGATCAGTTAAATATTTTTATATCCAGTCATAATTTTTCTAAATTATCTTTTAAAATTATACAGGTGTAACTAACATCGCATATTTAATTGAATCTTCGTTATTAAAAGAATGACCTTATATAAAAGAAAAAAAAAATTCCTTCTTTTAATACATCGGAATGAAAAAATTCCGAAGTTATTTCATACGCTCGCTTGAATGAACAAAATATAAGCTTACTGTAAAAAAAGAATTGAGTATTTTGAAGGACAAAAAACATTTCCTACACAATTTTTTCTCAATTAATGATTAATACGATACGTCGCAAGTATCATTTTCAATAAGCGAGTAACATCTTTTCACTTTAAAATGTTAGTGAAGGATAAAAAAAATACTAAATACATCTTCTCTCAGGAAATGGCGTCTCAAAAATTAAAGAAATGTAATTAAGGCTGCTACGAAATTAAAAAAAAATAATAATGAAGGTAAAAAATAGTAATCATTGATCAGTTCAAAACGTCACTGAAGGGAAAAAAACAGTGCAATGTACCACACCAGCTCAGAAAAAAAATAAATGAAAAATTAAATACTTTTTTTTTATTCCCATTCTCTATAAATTCACGCCCTGTTGGTTAATGAATGCAATTACAGGAGAAATTTGTCGTTAAATTAAAAAAAAAGTATCTAAAAAATTATTACTTGAGGTTTTCTACCAATTAAAAAAAAGAGAGAAATGCGCATTAGGGAAGTGAGTGTGAAGAAAAAAAGGTTTAAATGAGGTGAAATAATCAGCTATTTTGGGTGCTAATTAAAATTTCTATCTCGTAAAATCATGTGTAGGAAACAACAATTCAAGCGGAATAACTAGTTACGTAATTTTTGTTTAAAACTTGATTAGATACAATTTGCTATTATAAGACTCATGCCCATTTATGCTCTTCTCTGTATAGTGAAAATAAAAGTAAAAATTAATTAATACATTTATGCGTCATTTAGGAAACCCCCTTATTTTTGGGACTCAGCATTTGGAGAAACATTTTCATCTCAATGATATATTTTATTTTCAGGTTTGAAAAGTATTTTTATATCTGAAAATGAAGGACATAAACCATTCTAATGGATCGGTAGGTGTGGTAGTACAAATGATGTCAGGTGTGCAGGCTAAATCGGATAATACCTTTTTGAGGAATGCTACCCAAATGATTATTTGCAACTCTGCGTCTCACAACAAAATATCCATTCTATGCAGAAAAAATTATTTTTTAGTATCTGACTGCATTATCAAATGTAATTAAACGTTAATTAAAACAATCAAGTTTTTAGAAACTAACTTTCTGCATTGTTTCATTAAATTCAAAAGGGAAGTCGCACTTTTAAAAACTATGACACATATTTTCACACTACGATAGAAATAAATAACATATTAGAGCGGTGGTGTATGAAAGATACGAAACACATATTTTCTCTCTTTAGAACTTTTAAAAATATTCTTTCTTCCTGAAGAGGAACACAGCAAATATATGACATAAACCCAACATGTCAAGATTGACAACAGGAAATCATTTTATAGCTATGTATTACGTTTTTCTTTGTAATATTTTAGTTTGTTTTGCATAGAAACTTCAATTTTTTTCAAATGTTGGTTTTTAATGCTATTATTACATAACAATTTAAAAAATATAATAGATGAAAAAATTTCAATTTTTCTTAATATTATTCAGAAGAAATAAAATAGGGAAGTGATGACACTTCAGCAGTTAGTCAAGCAATCTCTTTCTCGGAGGTCGGTTGATCTTGTTGGGTTTGATCTCTTTTAATTAGAATATCTTTGTGTCCAAAGCAAAATCATCCGGTGCTTCAAACAGTGCTTTGACAACAGAGCCAGAAAGGAATTTCGTACTTGGTAAGTTATTATGCACTTTTACTCTTGTTGTTGTTTAGTAGCGACTTGAAAAGATAGCCCCCGAAACACATTCATGTACATTATTGGGTAACATAAATTCTTTTGACTCTACTGAGCATGATTTGGGTCAATGTCACTTATGCTAGAAATAAATAAGCAACTTATTATAAAGTTTTGTAATACACACAATCACATGATTCTGCAAAAATAAATATTAACACTTATTGTACATTATTTTGGGATGTGGTGACACTGCTATCTTATGAACTGAAGTAGCATTGTGGCCGGAAAGAGAACTTACACAGATATTAAGGTTGAATATTAAGAGTGAATTTAGCGACAAATGTGATCACCAAATGACCAAAATTGGCAACAAATCTTGATGCTTCGAGACGATTATACAATGCTCTAGAGCAATTATTGGACATTTATATATATATATATATACACTACTGACCATAAAAATTGCAACGCCATGAAGGAAAGCAAATACAAAAAGATATTTATTGTATGTAACCAGTATGGCATGAAGTTAAAATAACTAAATTTGCAAATAGTTTAGCTGTTTATAGGGGTGCAAAATTAGTAAAAACAGCTACCATCCTAGACAACTAAAACTACTCTGACCCAGTTAGAAATGGAGTCAAACTGAGATTGCATGGCAAAAACGGGCAATTCATTTCATGCTGCTTCAAGTCTATGACACACTTCTTCAACTGTATTAAGCTGGAGAGGGGTGATGAGTCAATCTCTGTAGAACCTATTACCAGATGTTTTCAATGAGTGACTGGTATGGAGACCGTGAAGGCCAGGACAACAGTCGAATACCCTGTGTATCGAGGAAGGTCAGAACACGACGAGCAACATGTTGTCTTGCATTATCTTGATGGAAGATGGCGTTTGGCCGGTCTCGATGATAGAGCACCAATACTGGACGTAAGATGTCAGAAATGTACTGAACTGCGTTCAAATAACCCTCGATCCGAACTAGAGATGTGAATGTTGTCATTCCAATGGCTGCCCAAACCATCACACTTGGAGCAGGACCTCTCTGCAGTTATCGAATGCAAGCAGGCGATAAGCGGTCTCCTCGGACCTGCAAAGACGTATACGACCATCAGAATACTGCACGCAGAAATGGAACTCTTTTGATAAAACAAAATTGCACCACTCATGTATCCAACTTTGTCATTCGGCGCATCAGAGTCGCCTTTCCTCTCTATGCTGCATTGTCAAGGGAAGCTGAAGTAATGGTTGTCGTGCTGATATTCCATGCTGCTGCAAACATCTTCGCACCGTTCGAGTGGATACTGGGCATTCTGCAAACATGCCCATTTCCTGGCAAATGGTTCCTGTTGTGGTTGTACGGTTTTGCAGGGTTGACAATAAAATACATCTTCCGTCTCGTGCGTTAGTCATGGGAGGGCGTTTAGATCCTGCATGCCGTTTCAGTCAAAAGGACTAAAACCTCAATATGACCCTCAGCAACCCATTGATTCGCACGACAGTGGTTAGATTTCATCATTTGCGACGGGCAATATCACGGAACGATAATCCACAGTCTCGATAGGCAACGATAATGCTATCAAATTCTGACTCTTGTCATAAGCATTTCTACCTCTTACTCAAAGCATAATACGATATTCTGAGCCAATTCCGACATTACAAAGAGCTTTTCGAATGAAAAATCCATTTCATAGCTTTTCTTTTATGCAGTGCTTCAGATGTAGTTTCTCCCTCATGCGTTATCTAAATGCCCTGAAATACTAAGCGTTTGCATACCGTAGCCTCTCACTCTTTCTCATGTATTTTCTCTCTCTCTCTCTCTTTATATATATATATATATTATATTTGTTGTAAGCAAATGTATTATATTTGTTTAGAGACTCTCAAAATTAAATTTCGATGTACTTCGAAAGAACATGTTTGTCAGTTGTGCGGATTTTTCCAGCATTTGGAAACTGTTCAATCACGTTACAATACACTTTAATTCGTAACTAAATAATTTATTATTTTTCCAAGTGGGCATAGTTTGTATTATCTTATTAATAACGTTGTTTACAGTCATTGCAGCTGGATAACTATTATACATAATAATATCAGGCTTTAGCCGAAACTCCTATTAAGTATTGGCATAGCAAATAAATAATTTTGAATGCTTGATTGCTTATTAAAAGGGCTATTGAGACGGATCACATAGTTTTGAAACTCGATCAAGTGACAAGGACTTGATATTGTACCTCTAACTGCAAATTTCCACACCACTTCAAGTAGAGGACTTGCGGCCACGACTGATTTTCATTTCATTAGTCCCGCTACATTGCAGGACTTATTAGTATCAAGATTCAAACCTATGAGCGTTCGAAAGTACGCCGGCTGCAAATTCATGACTCTGACCACTTGGCTACTTCAGCCTATAAAATAAATTCATATTCATTAGTTTATTTCATATTTTTCTAGAGCTTGTAAATATCTGTTGGGAAGATATGTCACACAGCTTAGTAATAAATAAAATTATTTTCTTTAATATGTAGCACGATCACCCTATGTTACATATCAAAATATTAGAATCGATTACCTCTATCGAGCCTACACAAATGTAACATTCTTTGCCATTTAGATACTCTGCATATTAGCCATCTTATTCTACATGAAGTATAAAATAGTACTCGAAGAATTATACTTAATGAAGATATGAAAAGACTCGATTTAAAAATAAAAAGATTCGTGGAAAAATAAAAAGATTCGTGGAAAAATAAAATGAAATGGATTAACGTTATCATATCCAGCAGTGAATCGAGCAGTTATTGGATATATTTTTCGAAAACACTATTTTTCCATCCTAACATATTGCAGATAATGTACGAAATGATAAATTTCATAGTCCAATTCGATCTGTCAAAATCTTATTTTACCGACAGAAATAGTTAATGATGCATCAGAACTAATCAATCATTGTCAGTTAACTATAATCATAATTAGCTCTGGAATACATTTAAAATGGGAAAAAATGAGTTCTGTTGTCGCGTTCATTTAGCACCAGTGCAGCACATTTATAAAATTTTAATCCAAAAATATTAACTATTAAAGTTGAGAATTGTAACTTCATCCTTTCAGTAAAAATCGAGAGATAAATTATCATTCTCAAAATTTATATTTTGTCATTCTAAATCATAACTTAAATCATGTCGAAATGGAATTTTACATTTCAAAACGAACAGAACTATATTAAGGAATTTTAAATTTAATTGTTGTTTGGATTTAGAGAAATAATGATATAATTAGGTAAATTTTTCTATTATATAAATTAAGTTACTTCTTTTTAAATAGATATGAAAATTAAAATATACAAGATTGTCTCAGAAAGTACACATTTCAGATGGCAAGTCGGTGCCATCTTTGTTCCACTGTTTGTAAAGCTGTACCAAAACAAATTTGACACTGATTCATTCGTTAGTTTCTATTGCTTTCGTCTCAAGCTGTCGTCGTTATTTTTCGTCAATTTGTTACTGTTCGTAAGACATGTATTCCCCATGACACATCGGGTACCTGAGAGTCATCAGAACAATAGGCTGCTTCCAGTGAAGCGAATTTAGTCTGAATGATCGGAAAAATTATGGTGATGAATCTTTAAGGTGTTAAAGGGCATTATACCCGTGAACTTCTTAGAAAACGGATAAATAATCTCATTAGACAATGCAACAGCGAAATACTCCATTCCAATTTATAATTTGGTTATTTCTTGAACTAACCCTCCATTATTACCGTCGTAGACATTACTCGTATCAAAATTTTATAACATAAAACCTCACTATGAACAACGTATATACTGTGTACATATCATAATTAGCATAATACATACTACGAAATGTATTATGAGAAGAAAAATTATCTTAATATACTTCGTGTATTAAAAGAGTTCTATAACATCGAAAGTTGTTTAAAAAATTGTGTAACAAAACGTTGCTATGAATAGCCCTCCCCCCTCGTAAGTACTGTGATACAAATCACAATTAACATTACTCCCACTACGAAGTGTATTAAGAGAAGAAAAACTAACGCTTTATCTGAGTATAGTGCAGCTTCTATACTTTTATTTGTTTGAAATTGGCCCTCGGATAGAAGTGAGTTTGATACCTCTGTTCTAAGACATTAAAAATCATTGAGCATAAAAAAATATTATATTTTGAGTCATAAGAAAAAGTATATATTCACAAAATAAACATGATAAATAATTTAAATGCAGTTAAAAATGTTTATGATTATAGTAATAGTGTTAATAAAATTCAACCGTCGATGCTTCGATAACAAAAACGTTTTCATAACTTTCTATGTTTTATTGCAATTACTAATGTAACTCAAAAGAGGGTTAGGAAACACAAACTTACTCGTATTTAAAAGAAATGTCTGCAATGGTAATAATCGTGAAGTACCAGACTTAGAATAGGGAATGTATGTTAGTAATATCATTGCAGTATTGTCCAGCCATTGTTTTCCATTGTTAAGAAGTTTATGGGTATAAAGTCATTTGCAACCCAAAAATTCTTCATTCTAACATTTCCGGTCAATGAGACCAAAATAACTTTATGGAAATAAATGGTAAATAGAATGTGTTCTTTACGAGGGATACACAAAGAGTCGTTTTAACTGTAATTGCTTGAGAAAATGTGAAAGCAATATTAAAAGAGATTGTCATCCCTGTTGCGTCTTAGTGACCCAAAACGAGCTAAGACACAATAGTATTCTTTTGTCTTTGGACCGAAAGTGCATGTACAGCATGGGCGGCCTAGAACAGGTCTTCTTAATACTGTATTTTTGAGCATTCATATTGGTCCCATGCACTTTACGCCACACTACGAGACACATTAAGAAACCTTACAGCATCAGCTTGTAATAAATTTGTGTCTTCCTATTCCATTTCTCACCATTTTAAGAAATAAGGAAAGTTAGATTTTCTAGACACGGACAATGATATCTTAGTAACATTAATTGAATTAAAAATCAAGAAGCAAAATAATTCTACAGAAATTAAGGAAAAAAAGGAAATCATAATTTCCACCGACTATTACATATGTGTTTAATTTATTAAAGATATAACGGTAAATATAATTGTTTCAAAGTGGCATATTCAAAATATTTGTAACTATTCCTATAAGGATACACACGCACGCACACACAAATATATAATTTTGCTTTAATTTGTTTAATGGCGATAGTCCAGAACCTTATTGTTTCTTTATTTTTGTATTACAATTCATGTAATTATTACAATTATTACAATTCATGTAATTATTACAATTCATGTAATCGTGTACAGGGACCACTAAATGGAAAATTTTGCTATCATAGCATAAATCCCCATAATTTAAGTTTTTTTTTTAAATTCACAAAGCCTATCATCTACGTTTGCGGAATATTATTTCAATAGAGTGAGAAGTCATTTCTCCAGGGAATTCCAGTATTTTGTATGTTTTTACAAATATGTGTGTGAAACTTACAGATATCGATCGGTGCGTAGAACTATGAACGGAAACAAACAAGCAGTTGAACTGTTCTAGAGTAAACGATTATTTTCTACAATCATGTACAACTGTACCAAATATTTTCCAAACCCTATATGAATAATAATCGTAATATATATATTTAACAATAAGCTGTTTGATACTATTATTTTGAAATGAAATTTTTCTTTAGTAATACATTACCTAATTTCAGTGAGAGCAGGTAATGTTTAAAGAGCTTTGTGTTGTAGTATCATCTTATCGTAAAACGTTTTTAGATTCAAGAGGAAATCCATTTTAATCCCTAAATAAATAAATATTTCTTAAATCTGATTTATTTATTTTTACACCAGATCATTCATGATTGTTTAAACAGAGTGTATTCTGCTGAAACGTTGATTAAAGTGTATTAAAAAGAAAATTATATTATCAGTGGGAAAACATAGAGTGCATACTTGACTGAAACATATCAGACAAATGCATTAATTTATCTCACACTTCTTGAAACTGCATTCAGCAGATAAAACTATATATAATACTGTCATACAATTCTAAATGAGCATCCATTATTTGGCGAATTATTGCTGAACTGGAGTACCCTACAAAACACAAAAATGTCTGGAGCAGCACCCATCTCGCGTTTGACGCCGGGTGTTCCCGTTCATCGAAACAAAAATAGCATTTTGTCAGACGTTACTTTCTACTCCTGAAACGCGCTCTTGATCAAGGAAAGACGCCAGAACAAATTTGTTGCCCCTCGTCGAACATCTATGTTCTGACAGGAGGAGTTGTCATTTCCATCTTCTCCCTCTCCAAAAACCGCATGAGGGTGGGTCTCCGACCACTTTGGGAAAAGTATCGTTCGAGATACTCGTATGATCCAAAAAATTTTTCACTCGTCATATAATTATTTATGGCCTTATTAATTTGACGATGAATTGGAAAAACCTAATCATTTCTTCTTGAGTACAATTTAACAGCTTAAGGAAATGGAGTAAATGAGGGTTTAAGAAAATGATTTGTTAAAGGAATTTAGGATGTATTGTAAAATGGGTATGGTTAAATCGTCTCACATATTCAACGCATAACTTCTGGGAAGATCGGGAGAAATTTATAAGTATATTATTGATAAATACAACCCCTTAATCAGAACTATCATAAGTTACAAACGTCCTGTCACATGTTGAACGTTTCATACAAGCCTTTTTTCACCGCAGACAACTTGATTCAAAGACTAAATATAACAGAAAATATTTTGCAATAGTTACACTTTCAGCAAAATGTATGTGTTTTTGAATAGAGAGAAAAAAATTTACATATGTGGAAATCGTAAGATGCGCATAATTTGATATTCTTACGTTGTTCGTAGGGGATAGCAATATTTGTAGTCAGAAGGCTAATTTTTAATCTAATGAAAAGTTTCACGAAATAAAATGACATTTTGAGTAGATTAACTGCTTGACGAAAGCTTTTTGCGGTATTAACTTTTTACTTCTAGTTATGATTCTAAGACACCAGATAAATAAATCTTAAGACCCCGTTAGAGGTTTAGCGTATATTCTAGTTTAAATTATTACTTAAATATAATTTTTCAGACTTCCACCAAGTTAAGGTTATCAGAAAATTAATCGTGTTGGAGTACATAAACCGCGTGAAGAAAGATGGTAATTTTTTCATGCATATTGTTCTTTTAAAACAGTTTTAAGATATTATGAGTATAACGTATTTTGGAGTTCTAATCAACCATTCAGTTGCATTTTATAACATATTATAGTTAAGTAATTTAATATGTAATTAAATTTAGTACATGTTGATTATAAAAGATCTTCAAGCTTTAAAACAATATAACAGAAAAAATGTTTATTGTGTTCTTCATATATAATTAGGGAAAGAAAATGCACATATTATATTTTTATATTAATACTTACATTTTTCCGTGTCAGCCATCAGAAAAGCGCAAACTCATTTCCACGATCAAAGTAGCTAGTGAAGTTTAATACGCCACATACAGGTACTTCAAAACGGCGACAAACACTAGAAAACATTTTTGACTTTTGAACATATGCAAAGAGCCTTCAGAAAAATATACTGGTCGTTGGACTATCAGAACATTTTAATCCGATTCTGCCAAATCAAGAACATTGTTTAAAAGCCCGAGGCCTGATAGACCAAGTAGTTCTCACAATTTAGTGGATCGATTTTAAGAAAGTTTGACACTTAGTTTACAAAAAATCAACACATCTCATTTATCGTGAATTGGAGTTTTCCACAAACAGTTGTTTTGAATATTTTACGTCCTCGATGACACCCAAAGAACGAATATCGAGAATGACCTAATGCAAAGTTTCTTTGAAATATTGAGCTACCGTAAGAATGTTTGTCGTGTAATGAAAGGAAGAATATGTGGAACATTCGTAACCGTTTTAAAATAAAAGTGAAACATTTCATTTTTATTTAAGTAGTCTTTAATTTCATATTTCTAATACTTTTTGAAATATAAACTCTATAATTATTTCATAATCACCCTGTATGATGCGTAATACCTTAATTAATTCATTGAAGTAATTCATACGTTGGAATCAACAACCCAAAATAAGAAATAATAAGGAAAATCACCACTAGATTTTTAAAAAAACCCTCTTAGAATCAGAATTAACTTAGTTTATATATGAAACCAAAATAAAAATAAAAAATGTTTTAATGTAATAAATGATTTTGAAAAACACATAGTATAGCGCTAAAAAAATTCGTAAATAAGGTTATTGCAAGATAAGATTATTGAGGATATATATATACTATTCATCTCAGACGAAAAGAAAAAAAAGAGTAATCTTATTTCAAAACGACAATAAAGAAAATCCCATTGGAAAAGCCATTTTAAAAATGTAAGAAGAGAAGTAGTTAAATTAAGTTATTTGCATTGTGTAACTAAGTTTACTATTCGTGTTTTCAGAATTTAAGAAATGAATGAAGACTAATAAAAACATAAATAAAGAGATAATAAAATTTAATTAGTTTCTGATAATTTATTTTCATGTTTAATTCACCGTATTTTAAAATAAATTCGATTACGCTCAAAACATATTTTTTTAAGAAAATATTCAGGTCAGGCAGTATGGTTTTTATGTAATTCTTACATGTTTTTCATTCATATGGAATTATAAATTAAATTTATTTCCATGTACTGAATTGTTTTTTTAAGTAATATTGAAGAATATATACCCTTTTCGCGAGTAATGAAAAGATCTTCATGTACAGAATAATTTTTATAACATTTCTTTTATGTATTAAGTAATAATAAAATTTGTAGATACTTAATTGGATTTAAACTTCTGAATTAAAAGAAACGTAATTTAACTATTCTTAAGAAAATTTTAATTTATTATATTAAGAAGCATTTGTATTTTCCTTCGGTGTCACTTCGTTTTAAATTATGCATTTGTAATTACCAAAACCAGGCTGTTTATGACGAAAATTAAGTAAAGCGAATTTGGTGTTATATAAAATTTGCTAAAATTAAATTTTAATTTTTATGAATCCATCCATCACCTTCTAATTTTCCTAATACTTGTTTCATTTATATGCAATATGTACTTTTTAATGAAGCATTTAAATCAATAATGTTTATAGCTTTTCTAATCTCAGCAGCTTAAGACTTGTAAACTATTTGTCACTAGAAAGATTTTATGTTGAATTTTTAATGATTAAAAAAATTGATTGATTTTACTCTATGAAATAACTTTCTAAATGATTTCCAAGACCATCAAAAACTAAAACTAATTTATAGGCAGACATTTTCAAATCAAAATAATGAAGTAAAATGGTATTTTTTCTCTAAATCATTCAGGTATTTACTAATTTTGTGAATAATTGGTCTCACTTTCATATTTATTTTTTTTCTCACAAAATATTAATAAAGAAACTTACATTATTCTAAAAATCACGATTTTACATATATGCTGAAGCATTATGTATAAAAATGAGAAGGCCTTATTTCAGTGTCTAAATAAATATTACAGACTATAGTCAAGAAAAAATTATGTGCATTAAAAAATAATTTGCATATGCAGGAACATTGTGAAATATTAAAATTTTAAACAACTGCTTATTAATTAAATTCTGCTCACTTAGCGAAGGTTTGTTTTATTATAGTTGACAACACAAATTTATTTTCGTTGCTTGTACATTTGTTAAAAAAGCCCATTTTTTGCACCAATTAAGTCACATCAAAAATTTTGTAACATTATATATATATATATATATATCTTTTCTATCAATCCACACATATGAAGAAACACTCCGCATAATTTTTCATTTTGTGAGAAACATTTAATTTGCATTTATTTATAACATTTAAATTTATTTAGAAAAAAGTATCAGTGAATAAAATTCCAGAAGTACTAAACTTTTTAAAACCTTTTGCAATTCTATTCTAGAACAATCTCACTTTAATAAAGCAGTAACAGTTGAATTTCAGGAACACCATTATTTTAATCATAAACATTTCTTTACTAGTTTTAAATTACAACGCGTATATTTTATTACGCCTCAAAATTAATATTTTTTTATTCTAAATGATTTTTAATGCCTTAAAATATTGGTGTCAAAGCACTTCTATCGGCGAGCAATTTCAAATAAGCAAAAGTCGTGCTATAACTAATAATAACTTATAATTAGATAAGGCGTTGGTTTTCCTTTCTCTCATATACTACGTAATAGATGTAATGTTAATTGTGATTTGTATCACAGTACTTATGTTATTCATTACGAGGTCTTAGATTATACAACTTTGGTGCATTAATAGCGTTCTGAACCATGAAGCAGATCAGTTTATGTAACAACGAAATACAATATATATAATATAATGCGAAATACAACGTTTTTGTATAACAGCAAAAATGCAACAATTATCACTTACCTTGAAAGTACCGATGTTCGTCAATAATATTTTGTTTAGTTCCACAGCCCCCTGGCTTAGATAAAGGCATTTTGTAAGTAAGTTCCTAAAATATATGAGTAAGCATCAACATAAAATAAAAAAAAAATGTTACAAAAGTCAACAACTTTTTCTCGAAAATTAACTTAACATCAGAATAATTGCCCTAATTAATAAACTTAATATTTTTTTGTTCACTCTCTAAGTCGAATACTTAATGTTAAACACACACCAAGATAGACGACTAATGAAGTAATACGTATTATTTTACTATTGGTAGCTAAAGTATCCCTTACTATTCATGGAGGACACTCGGATACTGATAGTTCAGTGTCGAATGTTGTGATTTGTTATCAGCAATGATGCATAATTAGAAATTTCAATAGTAAAGCTGTCAAATTGTTGGTTAATTTTTGTTACTTGAAATAACGTAGGTTGGGGCATATAGATGTTAACTGCGGGCCGCGATTTCACTTACCTGCTTTAAAACTTTCTCATAAGATTATTTTTTTTATTTCATACTATATATAATTTACTTACTTTCGGTTTACAAGAAAACAATGTGTGAATCATTTTTTCTGTTTAAGAAATCAGTTTTCTAAACGTACACGCACAAATAAATGAATAAATAAAACCTCAGCAGTAAAAATTAAATATTTTTTATATTTTTCTTCATATGTGAAATAAAACTGAAATAAAGAAAGCATTTCAATGATATCACTTTTTTGCATAAAATAACATATAATATCTCTATGAACTTCACTTTATTTTATTAAGAAACGTCGCTGCTGCTTGACGAAAGAGAAAAAGAAATAAGAATCAAACAATGAAGAAAACCGCTGCTATTGATTATTTCGCGAAGGATGGGGAAGGGAGGAAGGTGTTTGCCTAAGCGGCCGAAAGTAAACTGCGCCCCTGACTTCCGCCGGGGCTTAAGAAAAACGAAGGTGGCTTTGATTGGAAGAGGAATTCCTCCACCGTTATCTACTGCAGAGAGTCAGGAAACGCTCTGTTTTCCTTCAGTGACGGATGCTCAACTTTGAGGTAGACTGAGAGTATCAGACAAATGGAATGGGGATAAAAAAGTAAATGGTTGGTGTATATCATCTGACAGCAGTTGGGGAAAATTTTCAAATCGTATTATAGTCCTTATCGATGTAAAGTTCCAGAATTTATCTGTTAAATTCTCGTGACTTCCGCCACTTGGCATAATAATAACAGGGACACTAAATTAAAATCCAGCAAAGAAAAATACATTACGAACAGAAGTTTTATTTTGTGTTGTTTTTTGCTATAAATATAATTGAATTATTTGTTTTAAATTTCAGCATTAAAACGGAGGCAAGACATAGCATGAGAAACCATGAGATTTATCGAACTTTTTTTTGTATCCAGTTAGATAGACTTAACCTTATTCTGTATTTCATTTATTCATTGCATTTTTAATTACCAGATATTGGACATTTAATTATTTCGTAAGACCCATTTTTGTCTTTTCAAAATGATTTTATTAAATTGAAGAACAATTATATTTTATTCTGCATCATTTACAATGATCTATTGCATAAGAGGAGAAAAAGGTCATACATAAGGTACGAGTATGTGTGACCACATATATGATTAAAATAGTTAATAATGCAGTTATCTCAAATTCAAATTAAGGCGACAAATATCCTTCAAGTCACACTTTAAAACTTTTGGAATGTCATGGAGAAGCATATGAATGAATTTAAATTTTAGAAGAAACACTGATTTATTTTTCTTAATACGATCCACAACATTTGAAAAATTATGAGTAATAAATGATATTAGTTAAGTTATATGTATTCTTTGCTACTTCTTTTTGATATTAACTTAATGTAAAATCTTTGAAGTTTGGTCTTAATATCTAATGTAATATTTTTAATTCTGTTAAAGTGTAAATCAATTTGTCTACTAAAATTCAAACTTCTTCAGGTAAGGCTAGATAAAGTAATGACATTATGAAAACAGTATGCATATAGATAATATTTCAATAAGAAAATATTAAATGTATATGGTAAATGCTTCTTGAACACGATCTCATAAGACCTTATGTAGTATATATATATATATATATATATATATATATTATATGTATTGGATTTTACAGATAGCTAAAAGTAGCCTTTTGTCACATAAATGTCATCCAGTCCTACTCTAGAATTGGGGATTACATTATCAATACATCAGTTAACTGTTAAATTGTGAATTTTATCGTTTAATTGTTACCGACAGTTGGGAAAATTAAAAACTTCATTATAATACACATTTTTGTATATTTTCCTAAGGCCATGGGGTTTTATTCGTTTTATTAAAATATGTAAGGCTTCGAGCAAAAAGGAAATCGAGGAATCGTTTAATAGCATATGTTCATACAATTAAAACGACAATCTTACTGTTGTCAGTCCGATTGAAACAAAAGTACTAAATGTTGCGCATATTAGGAAAATTCGAAGATAACTTAATTCTTTCGATATATGTAATTACGTTACCCATGAAAGAAAAATTTAATTTATTTTTCAAAACATAATAGCGGAAATACGGAAAGATAGTTCGCACCTAGCAGAGAAACAAATATTAATGAAATCGTTAAAATGGAACTGGAGTATTTTCAATAATAAGATATAAAGGGGAAATAATATTCAAATAGTATACGATATTTAATAATTAAAAAAAAGTGTTTAAATCTAAAAGAGAATTTTCTACGCCTGGTTTCTTTTGTATTCATGTTAAACCGCATTTAAGAAACCATAGTTGTTCAGTTAGGTTTGTACATGCCTTTTATGAAATATGGTGACTAAGAAATCAAATATTCAGTTACATATTTTTTAAATATTTTCATTGCAAATATTATTTATGTATAAATATTACTTAAAATGTTTAGTAAAACTACTAAATTTGCTTATAGCACGTACGTTCACTAATAGCATACAAGAATTAAGTAAAATATCTTATGAAATTTTATTTTATATTCACCGATTAAGGGATTCCCAGTAATTTGCTAGTATAACATTTTTGCTTGAAACTTTTACCGAATTACCCGTAAAATAAAAGAAAGTTATTTAATTTGAAATCACTAACTAGCATGACATAAGATGGTTCGTCATTAGCCTTAATGATTTTGAGTCATGGATGAACGAATGTACATCGTAACCCAGTGATTAGAAGAACAAGTTACGTGGTTTCTGATTTATGAGTCTATTCTTGGTATGTAGCTTTCCAACAAATTTTATCGTGCAGATTACTGTGTGCTGCTTGGAGTTAAAATAAACTGAGCTTCTAGTTCTATTCGGTTTAGTGCCGTTGCTAAAAAAGAGAAATTATATCCTCAAATGCACTTTTCTTCTGGTAATAAATAATATTGTTAAAGATTTTAATGAAATTAATTTGATTTCATTGCTTTCAAATTATGAATTTTAAATATCAGAATTCAAAATTCATAAGAAGAAATATATTAGCACCACATAATAATCCCTTTAAATTTTTTCATATTACAGAAATCCTTGAATATTATCTACCACTCGAATAATCATTATGGTAATCATTGTAGTATAATCAAATGCGATCACAGAACGAAATACAAACTGAATCTTTCACTTTATTATTTCAATATTACACAACTCCGAAAGGAACAAATA
The DNA here is from genome assembly GCA_019974015.1 of Nephila pilipes. Taxonomy (NCBI): domain Eukaryota; kingdom Metazoa; phylum Arthropoda; class Arachnida; order Araneae; family Nephilidae; genus Nephila; species Nephila pilipes. The sequence continues at coordinate 227,932 of BMAW01034193.1, forward strand.
TAGAATAACATTTTATTCTAATGTACATATTTCAAAAATAAAATGATAAATAATAACCCATTTATTGAAATTACTTGATAATCAGACATTGTTTTATGCACATAAAATAGTGAGCTGATTAGATATACGAAAGGCAGCCGATCTTTATAAAATATCATGGTTCCCGTCCTGAATCGCTTTTTATTTCGTGAACGTATTGTTAATCCTATGAAGTTGTACTTTCGTATTCAAATCTAGCCTAATTTAGCTCCTTGAATGCAAAAACGTTCATACAAAAGAAGAAAACCAATGAATGTTTCTGCGAAACTAAGTTTGTCATCCGATTTTGAAAAATATTTTTACACCTATTTAAATTATTCATTCATTTGTGGGTTTTCCGGTCTTTAAAAACTTTTTTCACAAACCTTGAAGAAAATGTAAGCCCACAGAAATCTTTATTATTCTAATTTCTTTCGAATATACTTTTTCTGCATTCAAATAGATAAAATAGTCCAGTTTTGAGGATGAAAGTGTGTAAATTACATAGGGTTAACATTGCGTTTAAGAAATCAAAATGGCCGGTAGATGATTATCTTAGGTCACAATATCGTCTGTCGACAGGAGCCATGTAGCAAAGATAAAAGTAACTTCCGTACGGCAAGGTCATATGATTTGGCATTTAATTATATGAAGCTCAATTTTACACAATAATAGCGAGCTATATTATTTGAATATTACATCTCTTACTATCATATTTGCTTTTTGATTAATTCGAAAACTTGGAACTCAAACTTTGTTGGCCATGACACTCAGAAGTAAATTCTTTAGAAGAAATGAAATCCTTGAGCACTATTCAATGGCTCTATGTCAATATATTTTTATTCTTATTGACTATCATTCAGATATTATCATTAGACTTATTCATTAAATATAATTTTTTTTAAACATGTGTAAATTATTCTATGACCCAAAATGTGTGTATGTATTGTATTTTCGTTTATTCTCTGGAAACCAAATGTATTTTAAAACAAAGCTTTATCTAGATTACCCAAATACAAATATCGATAAATATTAACCTAAAATGTTAGTTTTTGATGTTTTATATGTTGATTTTGCATTTTAAATTCATTTCAAAATAGTACAAATAAATATTTTGGTGTTTATGAAAAACGTGTAGAATTATTCATATAATAGAATGTACAAAACAGAAGGGAAATATAAAAATAAAAATATAATAAATATACCAGAACTATTATAAAAATCTAACAAAATCACAGGAGTTGCATTTCCTTTTTAATAACAATAAATTTACATTTACTTTCACCAAGAGGTCCAATCGACCCATATGCTACATAGAATTTTACAATTATATTTTTATGCTTTTAATATTTATCTTTTCTATAATAATAAGAACCATTTTAAATATATATTTAAAGATAAAACGTCTTGGAGTATTTCATTTTACTTTGATAGGAATAAAAACTGTTTTCAAAATGCTAATCACAAGAGTTTTGTCCATTCACAATTTTAATTAACACAAAGCGTATTTACATATCAATTGACATCAGAAACATAGTTAATACTTTATAGAATTTAACATACTTCAGGAGAAAAATTATTTTTTCCTTACAAAACAAAGTTTTAGACAACAATGGCTAGGTTCATTCATTTTAAATTATGGAAAACTGGAATAAATGAATACACATCTTTTGTATCAGTAAAAAAGTTAATTTAAAATTCTAATTCAAACTCTGTACGAAAAATGAACAAAAGATATTTGCTTGTCTTGAATAATATATAAAAATATTCATCAATTTCATTATTATCAACACGAAAATTAAAGGTAAACATGCTAAATAAATACATTAAAAAATAAAGAAATTCCTTTTTAAGAGCTGAATTCATTTGTTTATCTTCATTTTCATTTCAATAAAATTAATATAGGTTACAAGAGAAATATACGAAAAAGTAAATAAATGAGAACATAATGTAATAATCCCCTTCCTTCAAGGCCTAGAATTTGCGGTTTATAAACGAGAGAGATATTTATAATTTGTACATTTTCAACTACCACTTAAAATAATTCCAATTAACAAGCTCCATATCCAAAAAAGACACCAAACATAATAATATCTTACATTTATGTTATGAATGCATCATCAATACATATATCCATATTATATTTGTATCAATACAAATATCCTTATTATACATGTGTGTGTGCAATATAGTTCATTTTTAAATCTTATAAAATTTTACATTACAAATAAAGTTTACTATTAATTAAAGTTTAATATGTAGCAATGCAACATAATTAGTCTACGTGGTTTAAACTGGTCATTATTAAATTATCCATGGCTTCAGAATAAATTATTTGAATTTTGCCGGTATATAGATCTTTGTTTTTTATTCAACTAATCACACTTGAAAAAACTAATATGTAACATAATGGTAGAAAACCAAAATAAGTAGAAATATCAAATCAAAACTAAAATTTAACTGAACCAAAATAAATGAACGAAACAATTAAAAATAAATTATACATATTTAAGTATATTTTATAAGAGAATTAATTAAAAAGAGAATTAAAAATCTATTAATACATAAATGAACTCGAATTTTGTAAAACTATTCTTCTTAAGAAATGTCGGGAAGAAAATTTAACAAGAAAGCTTTAACCAATAAACACCTTTGCGTGATTGATTGATTTTACGAAATAAAATTACATACATAAACTTACATTTCCTACAAATTTTAATAATAGATTTTAAAAAATCTGTAGATATACAAGAATAATTGAAAATAACTTTAAAAATACAGTAATAAATAAACGCTCTTAAAAGGAATACATTTTCAAAAACTCGTAAATATAAAAGAATAACTTTAAAAATAAGTCGCTAAGGGATATCAAAGTTTTAATTATAATAAATGTTTAAAAGAATTTACGAAACAAACATTTAATTAAAAATAAGCAAATTATTCCTATAATTATAAAGTAAATAACTATAAATGATCTTTATTGTAAAAGAAATGTTAACTTCTTTCAATAATATCTTTTTATAAATATTTTATACCAATTTATTATTATGTATGATATAGTTTCGAATAAGGTTCCTGCATATACAAATATGGAGTTTACTATTCCCCATAAAAATAAATTAATGTTAAATTTAAAGTCTCTCTTATCACTTATTTATAATACTACTTATTTTATTGTTTATGATTTGTAGATGTAAGTCTAAATATCCTGTTTAATTTTTATTTGTACCATTTTCAGTTAAATGTAAATTGATAAATTAGGTTTATTCTCAATAACTAGATTATTATTCAATATAAATTCATCAGTATATCTGTAATTATAAAATAATATTTATCTCTGTAATTTTAAAGATAGCAATAAAAGAAATGTTAGCTAAACTGTTAGGTACAGGCATCCTCCTCGAATATCTTCAGTGTGTTTAGATTTTATTAAACCTTGTTTCATATGATATATACCATATATATATACTCTCTCTCTCTCTCTCTATATATATGAAACTTTCCATATATATATAGTATATATAAACCTGCTTATATACTCTCTAATATATAATATACTGTTTCTCTTATATACCTATATATAACATATATGATATATTAAATATGCTCCTATATGTGGGGTCACGGGTCAAACTTCTTCTCACAAATGATTAACCGAAGTTTGAACTAAAACACAGTTTAATGTATGCACTAACACAATAATTGGATACACGCAGGTAGGACACACTGATGTAGACAACATGAATCAACATATACTACAGGTACAACACATACTAATGATAATGCCTTCGCGCAGTAACAAGAAACTATTAACTTGCCATTACAACCATCTTCTCGCGGTTGTTAGTTAAAAGTTCTTTTCCGCTTTCGCGCGGTTGAACAGAACCTTCTCGTCCTCGTTCTCGGAGCATTCCATCTACAAGCAAGAGCCGCAGCTGTCCGTCTCTGACCGCAGCGCTATTAGGTGGTCGCGCTCGCTCCATTCCTACCACTCTTGACAATAGTTTTGTCCTCAAAACCGCTTTCGCTCTTTCAAAATCCGATACTACCTGCAATTCAAAAAAGACAAACACAGAGAACATAAAATGGTAAATAAAATCTTTAAAGTCTTAGGTCGGAAGACCAAGGCTTCATGCGGTCGGCAGCTGAAGAGGTGTGACCAGGACCTTCATGGTGTCCCAGTTTTTCCACTTCGCACAGGCCTTTTCCTTTGGTTGCCGTAATTCGGAATGGACCAAAAAACTTGGGTATAAACTTTAGACCACTTCCAAATTGATGGTAAGGCTACTAAGTCATTTAAATTATATACTCGTGCTTTCTTTCTTATCTTGTTGTATGACTTTCTGTTCTCTTCTTCTATTCTCGAGATATTCTTTCTTGCTTCATCTCTGATTTCTTCCCGATCCTTCATCAACCTATCTGTTTCTTCTTACTCGAGAATTTTTATAATCTTCAGATCTTCTCGGTTTCGCCTTTTGACACCAGTGAGGAGCTCAAAAGGTGTATACTTTGCACTTCTGCACGTAGTACTCTTCAAGATAATTTTTCTACTTGCTTTTTGATGTTAGGAATATTAAAGTCCCTCTTTAACAGATCTTCCATTTTAGACACTGCGAAGTGACCCTTGCTATGCACATCACGAACGATTTCAAATTCCAGTGCCTCCGACACTACAAGTAATTCTCGACCACCGTCGCATTTGTACAGTATGCCGTTCTTTATCACGAACTCTTCCTTCAGTCCTTGCTGGACTAGTAGCTTCAGTAATTTGAGACGTTCATTTCTATTTTGCGCTGCTGCAATCTTCGCGGTAATTTCTCCTTGAGAACAGGTAACCATCATAACATTTCTCCTCAATGCCTCAATGTGCTTCATTTGTTGACCAGGTCTATTAACCACTTCGTATTGGAATTCTTCTAGGAGTACGGCCCATCTCGCAACGTAAGGGGTCAGATCTTTCTTAAACATCGTCTTTTGGAAGGCATCACAGTCCATAACTATTTTAACTTTAGATCCTAAAATGTAGTTTCTAAATTTCTTGAGAGCTTCTTCTATAGTCAAGACATCAAATTCGTAGCTAAATAATTTTTCTTGTTGGGGAGTCGTCTTCTTACTCATGTAATTAATAGGGTGTAATTGACCAACTCCAAAATCTTACAGTAGGACAGCACCGAAACCATGGCTACTGGCGTCCGTGTGTAATTCCAATGGTGCGCCTTGTTTGAAAATTCAAAATACAGGGCTGGTCGACAATATTTCCTTAAGTTTCTTAAAGGATTGTTTTTGTTCCGGTCCCTATATAAATTCTGCTTCATTGCGGAGAAGATCACTTAATGGTTTAGCTATTTCTTAATAATTGTCCATAAACTTTCTGAAGTATCCCGTCAGACCCAAGAAACTTAGAATTTCTTTAAACTTTTTGGGCTCTGGGAAATTTTGAACTGCTAGGGTTTTATTCAAAGAAGGGTGAATCGTACCATCTTCTATAACTTATCCCAAAAATTCTATTTTTCTTTTAAATAATTGGCATTTCTTAAAATTAATCTCTAATCCATGTTCTTTGGCTACTTCTAAAACGTGTTTCAATTTCTCTACACCTTCTTCTTCATTACAGGCCGGTATAATGGAATCATCTATATAAATTACAACAATATTCTCTCGCATTAAAATCCCAAATATATGATAAATAAACTCTGAAATACGCTTGGTGACGTTGAAAGTCCGAAAGGAGCTCTCAAAAATTCATATAAACCGGAATTCGTAATAAAAGCTAAATATTTTGTACATTTTACTTCATTGGAAACATGAAAAAAATCTGTTTTTTAAGTCAATTGTTGTGAAGACTTTTGTTTTGCTCAAATTATCTAAAACTTCTATTTGAGGCATAGGAAATTAGCCTTAAATAAGTTTTATATTCAACAGCCTAAAATCTATACACAAACGCGAAGAACCGTCTTTCTTTTTAGTCAAAACAATCGGTGACGCATAATTTGAGCACGAATGTTTTATTATTCCATTTTTTAACCACTCCTCAATTTGATTATCAACTATTTTTTGTTCTGCAAAAGAAATTCTCCTGGGTCGTTGTGAAACTGTGGTTTCATCTGTCAATATAATATTCATTTTTATTTCAGTGCTGCGAGGCTTTTCATTTGGGCAATAATTCATGACCAAATCAGAAACAGCATTACGTAATCCCTTCTCAGCAATGTGGGATCTCTTCAGTCACACCCGATGAAATAAAAAAACAAATTACTTTCGCCTGCGGGGGAAGAGTTACATTGCGCAATAGTCCGATCCCCAGCTGTGGATGAATTTGATAATAACTCTAAGCATGTAGGGGGGGGGAGGAATTGCGTCTCCTACTAACTGTTGACAGACCACCGCACATAATTCTATGTTCTGATTTCCATTTAAAGAAAAGTTAAAACTAGCTGTTTCGGCTTCTACAATATTTCCAAAACAACTTTTAATTTGTATATTACCCGTTTTTGTTTTTGCGGGGAAAAGTCTTTTATTTATGATTATTAACTCACTTCCAGAATCTTATAGTAATTTTTTTTCTCGTCAACGAATATAGCAATGAATTCCAATTTATTGCGAGGGAAACTTTTTGGTGCAGATATGATACCGGATGATACAAAATGATTACTTATTTCTTATTCATTTTTTTCAAAGCTCTTCGGACAGTTCCTAGCGAATGAAAAGATTCTCCCTTCCTGCCACAGACAAAACAAATTTTCTGTGGTTTCGTATTTTGATTTGTGTTTCTACGGAATGAGTCATTCTTCCTCGCCTGTTTTAAGTATTTCGATTCATTAGTTTCGCTGCGCATTTTTTGATGATGGATTTCAGACAATGATTTACCTCGCGATGAATGAAATAAATCGCATTGACGACCTAATTCAGTAGGCGAAAGCCATGTATTAGATTCTCAAACTCCTATATATTCTTTCGTTTAGAAATCCAAGGTTTCATATAATTTATCAGCAACCATTAAATCACATAACCTTTTAAAATCCTTTTTTATTTCCCTTACTTGACAATAGTAATCGAATGATGCAGTTAATCGAGATGCGAATTGTGCATGCGACTCATTAGATAAGCATTGAGCGTTTTTAAAGTTACGCAAACGTTCCCTAGGTGTCGGCTGAAATTCAGCTAAAAATAACTCTTTTAGTATTTCATAATTCAACAATTCCTCGTCAGTCGCATACGTTAAAACATTATTGGTTTTAACCCCTATCAGATTGATTAGTATCTTCGCCTGTAAGCCATTTGGCACTGCTTTCGAAACGATTGCTTTCTGTAAGAAAGTAAAAAACAAATGCAATGCCTAAGGTTTCTCAGGAACAGATATTGTTAGTGTTTTAATACTTTTTATTAAATTTTCGACACTAAGAGGCGCGTTTGTTCTTTCACCAGGCATTGATTGATATTTTAATCTTTGGTTGGGCTAGTTTGATTTTTTCAACCTGTAGCTCAGATTGATGATTTGCCTCTGTGGTCGTCCGATCCTCCACTATCGATTGGACGACTCCACGGTCAAAATTTTGATCCGTTTTAAATAAATCATTATTCTCTATTAATTTCTTTATATCACAAATTTTTGAGTTGTCAGGCACATTCTCTCCGAGTTCTTCAGCAATTAATTTTAAATCAATCTTCTTTAAATTATTAAAAATACTCATTTTGAAGGAATTTTTAGTACACAGAAATAACGAAGAAAACAAAAGTGGCACAGTACCTCTCTAATTCTGCCAGTCCTTCCGTATCCGGTTCGTATGCAGTTGATACTCTGATCCCGGCTGAGCCCCCAAAATTCCTATAGGGGTCCAAGGAATTAAACTTCTCACAAATTATTAACCGAAATTTGAACAAAAACACAGTTTAATGTATGCACTAACACAATAATTGGATACACGCTGGTAGAACACACTGATGCAGGCAACATGAATCAACATATACTAAAGGTACAACATGTACTAATGATACTGCCTTCGCGCAGTAACAAGATACTATTAACTTGCCAATACAACCACCTTCTCGCGGTTGTTAGTTAAAAATTCTTTTCCGCCTTCGCGCGATTGAACAGAACCTTCTCGTCCTCGTTCTCGGAGCACTCCATCTACAAGCAAGCGCCGCAGCTGTCTGTCTCTATGTGTAATCTCTTGTGATTAAAACCCGCCCGTTGCGGACTTTTTTGTAAAAGGGCGAGTGTAAGATTTCACTTGCATGATTCCCTCTCCCAGCGAACCAACCTTCCAGCTCAGCAGATAGAAGAAAGAGAGTTGATATGCGATTTTTTGTACCGCGGGGTGATTGAAGTGCTAAACGTAATCTGCTCTGATCAAAAACGTTTTTTTTTTATTCTTTCAATCTCGAAAAGTTTTGAAAGTATAAAGGAAATAATATTAATGTAACTTAACAAAAGTGTACTCTGATCTCAAACAAAGTTTACAGATAAGTGTAAGGTGTGGAAGTAAGCTAAGTTAATTATTATAAATCTAAAGTAAGAGAAGTAAATAATAATCAAGGTATTGTTAGTTAAAAATTTATTTTAATATAAGTTAGGAATGAGAGTTTGTTATAAATCAAAAGTGGCAGCAGAAGATATCAGTAATTTAAAAAATTTTCATTAAGGAAAAATGAAAGATAGCTAAGTGAAACCAAATTATAAGTGAAGAAAAAAGTCGTTTAGCGAAAAAGTGGTAAACATAAGTTTTAAAAGTTGAAGTTAAAAAAGAGTTTCCAATATATAGTTAATTGAGAAAAGCGTAAGTAATGTTCATAATACGGACATACGAAGACAGTTCATTTCAGTCAGACGGTTGTGCCCCGTGCACTTATTTCATAAAACAGTTTTAGCAGTGATATATCTCAGACGTGCCGTGTGCCCACTCCACCTCGTAATGGCGTCTTTCCGCGCAAACGTCTTCTTTCCCCTAGCGGCATGTCGCCGAGAAAGTAGCAGCGCTCTCTGGTGGTGAGATGTTCTATGGCCGCGTTCTGGCCGATAAGTGAAAGTTTAATTTCCACATAATATATATATATATATACGAGGCATGTTTTTTAAGTAAGTACCGTTTTGAAATTAAAAAAAGACGTGCAAAGATATCGCAATAATTTTATTTTTACATGAAAGCCTGTACCTTAATCTACTTTTCTACATAATTTCCGTGAATATTGAGGCACTTGTCATAACGTGGCACCAGTTTTTAAATACCCTCTTCATAAAATTCTGCCGCCTGACTTGTTAACCACTGTATCACAAATGTTTTGATTTCATTATCGTCTTGAAGACGCTGACCGCCCAAGTGTTTCTTCAAGTGCAGGAACAAATGGTAGTCGCTGGGCGCCAGATCAGGGCTGTATGGAGGATGATCTAGAGTTTCCCATTTAAAAGATTTGATGAGATCTTTGGTCCGATTAGCCACATGTGGACGGGCATTGTCATGCAGCAAAACGATACCCTTACTCAACTTGCCACGTCTTTTGTTCTGGATTGCACGACGCAGATTGTTCAATGTCTCACAATAAGACGCTGCATTGATTGTCTCATTACGAGGCAGAAACTCCACTAGCAATACTCCTTTTCTGTCCCAAAAAACTGTGCACATGATTTTCCGGGCAGAAATTGTTTGCTTAAACTTCACTCTTTTGGGTGATGATGAATGTCGCCATTCCATGGATTGTTGTTTCGATTCTGGTGTGACGTAGGCCACCCATGTTTCGTCACCAGTAACAATTTGGTCTAAAAAATCTTCACCTTCATTGCGGTACCGCTCAAGGAAAGTCAATGCACTGCCTAAACGTTGGGTTTTGTGCAAATCCGTCAACATTTTTGGAACCCAACGTGAACACAATTTCCGGTAATTCAAGTTCTCGGTCACAATGCGATACAAAACACTACGAGAACATTGAGGAAAGCAGTCGGACAATGATGAAATTGTAAAGCGTCTGTTTTCTCTCACCTTTTCGTCCACTTTCTGCACCAAATCTTCATTAACGACCGAAGGACGCCCACTCCGTTCTTCATCATGCACATTTGTGCGGCCATCTTTAAATGCTCTCACCCATTTCCTTACCATTCCATCACTCATAATGTTTTGTCCGTAAACTTCACAGATCTCACGATGAATATCGATCGGTTTTACGCCTTTAGCACTAAGAAATCGTATAACAGCCCGTACTTCACAATCAGCGGGACTCACGATTGTCGGAGGCATCTTAAACACTCAGTAAACAACGTATACAATGAAGAATCAGACTGTAATGGCGTCAGTGCGTAGACAAGAGATGTAGGTAACCAGCGAGCATGCGCGGAACGCCGACCGGAGCACTGCGGCGGCGGAATCGCAAAACGGTACTTACTTAAAAAACATGCCTCGTATATATATGAGTATAAGTTTATGAAAACTGCTATCATTGAAAATAATTTAGAAGTTATTATGAAATAAAAAAGATGAATATTTATTTACTATACATAGTTATGATTTTGAAGACCACTTTAATTCGATAGACAGATATGAGCTATGAAACTTACAATAAATTATCTTTAAGAATTAAGATATTAAAATTTTTATTTCTTATGATAAATTTAATTCTTTATTTAATATTTTATTTACTAAATTGGAAACTGTTAAAATGCTTAGATCTCCTGCAATAATATGTTGTTCCACTATTTTAATGAACACTTTATTTTCTTTGTAATTACCATTTAAATCATTTTGTTCATTTTCATATTGTTATAAGAAAAAAAACCACACGTCTACTTAATTTTTGTTTCATATTAAATCTTTTTTAACTGTAATATTGAATAAGAAAATAATTATTTCACTTTTTAAAAAATATTATTAAAATTGACCTCACTTAAAGATTGTTTCCTTAATCTTAAAATTAAATATATTTTGCACAAAAACCTGCGTTATTATTGTCTTTGATTATATATTTATTGACTAGTAATATAATGAATAATATATAAGAACATTGGATATTTACTTCATTATATTTAATCTTTTAAAATACATATTTCTTTATTCAAACAACAACAAAGTAATTTATATTTTTCTACATAATTATTTTCAAAATTTCCATTTATTTCGCATATTTTATGCATACACCACACACACATATATATTATATTTATAACATTAATATATATATATATTAATTAATTATAAAGGGATGCCATATTATATTAATTAAAAAATAAAATCAAACTTTAAATTAGCACACAGACATTTAATATTGACGTTTCACACATATAACATAAGCATACTTGACGAGACATTTCACAATAACATTAAAAACAATACTCTTCAGCGTCTTGCCAAATACAATCGTCTAGAGTCATGAACAAGAGGGCGTCTTCCTCGTTCATGACTACCGTCGACTCTCCTTCAGAGCGGGCACCCTTCAGTGAGCAGAGGCAGCGCCCTCTATGATCGGGTGTTTCTACAAAACCCACATCGGCCCTAATGGAGGAAGATACTCAGCTTCTTTGATTCTAAAAAGATCGTCTCAACTCTAAAAAATAAAACTGAAGAGAGAAATTCAAAAGCAGTAACAGGTTGATAATTCGAACAAATTTATTCCAACATCATCGTCTTTGGAAACAGTCTTAGAACATCGTCTTCGAATCACTATCGTCTTGAAAAGTATCAATCGTCTTGCTTTGTCAGCGTCTTCTTTCACTTTTCTTTTTTCGTTTAACACATATATCAGCGTAAAGCTTGGGGAAAAACAATTGATACAGCGATAGTAAATGGACCACATGCTATGATTCTGTATATAATGAATGACATGTACTTCGGGTTAGAGATCAGCATACTTGAATATTCTAAGTGTGCTTTTTTCTTTTCTTGTTACTTAAAGCCACATTAGCAATGGTCTTCAATCTTGTTACATTCGTAATTTAAATAGCTAAATCGGCTCAATCTGATTCGTGCTTGATTCATGGACAAGTTCTACGTAACGGCATAGTTATTGGTCAGACATATGCTGTATTCTGTCGGTAAACGGCATAGGGGTCCAACGTACGGGGTTTACAGCCGCGCCCTTTTTTAGGTGGCGTTTGCTACGCGTTTGGCCTTCTGTATTTTGTCAAAGCGGCGTAGCGTTTTCTATTGCAAGTGATGATTTAATCTTCTGGCTGGATTATATAGATTTACATTTCATCTTTATTAAGATTTTGAAAATATTATTGCCTATATTTTCTTTTAATTTCATCACACCACTTAACTGGCAAAAAAACCGATATAATATTTGTTTTCTTCACACAGAGACATATTTTTATTGAAAATCCATTTTCATTTATTAGAACTTCACCTTGCAAAAATTACATCAAGTCTATAATACATTATGCGGTATGCACTCCATTCTCCACGAACATATATCGAGTAAAACACTTAAGTTATCTATTCTTATTCTCCCGTAAATAACTTATGGGCTTTATTTTACAATCTCAATCCGATAAAATTGAATAACACTGATTAAGTTCACAAATATTTAACTTTTCAAATATATTTGAAATTAGCAGCTTGACTTCCGTTATCTATCAATGAGTTAATATTTAAAATACCGAAAACGATACCATTTTAAACAGATTTGTTTGTTTCAATATTGAGAGATGTTGTTATCGTTGGGCTTTGGTTTCCTTTAGTTAATTTCAACATTTAGACTATATGCCCAAGTTTGACATCCTGAACATTTTAAACCTTTTATTCTTATAGAACAAAATTTAGATAAATGTCCTTTTACCACCACATTAAAACAGAATTCTTAGTATTCTGATCGCAATTAATTGATCGTTTATGGATTCACAAATATCTGGTTTGTTTTACTTTCATAAAATTATATTTACTTTTTCTCTCATAAAATCATTTTTATAACCTCGTAAATCTTCAGTTTTCATGAAATTCACGCAAATCTTTGCAACCATACAAAACTAATTTATTTTCATTTCTATCGTTAATTCCCGTATATATTGCATTAAAGCGCATTCTTCAATTCTCCCTCGATTACCCAAACTCTTTCATTATAAAATAATTTCCTGCTAGATTCAGCTCTTTCATTTTACGCCTACTCAAATTCATGCAATTGGGCTAATTTAGTAGTGACTCTCAATTCACTTCTATCAACACACGTTTTAAATTCCTGGTATGACGTAATATTTAATTCGCTTCTAACAACAATAAGGCATTACCCCAAGACGATCGTTGTTAGCAAAATAAACTTTTGTAGGTCAGATAAATTAAAAATATTCGCATGCGCTCTCTAATGCTCTAACCAAACTGAAATGTTTTCATGTCAATTCACCATTAAAGGGAAGCTTAAACACTTTCAATGTCTGAAAGCTTACAGAGATTTGATTCGAGGTGGATAGTCATAACAAAGCTCTTCAGAATGAATTGCTGACTCATTAATGTTCTGGCTCTGCACTGAAGGGTTTTGTTTTGTTTCTACTCCCGTTTCGCTTTCTGATTGATTCGAATTTTGAATATATTTATAAAGCGAGCTAACATCATTTAACAAAACTAATATTTTCTTGATTATTTCAGTTTTTGTTCCTTGGAATGCAATATTCAGAATATCACAAATGGTAATCAATTCATGTAATGAAAAGTATCATTAATAGTTTTTAATTTAGACTTAAAATTAGAGTCATTTACTGTGAATTCGAAACCAGTAAAATTTCTTATTCTTTCCATATTTTTAGCATCACCATCAGTATCAAAAATAAACTTATGCAAAGTCTTAATTTTTTCTTTCTTGAGATTCTTCAGTGCATAGCTTACTAAATTAATATCATCAATCTTCATGTTTAGCAAATAAGAATAAATCTGACTTACCTCAAAGTCTTGAATTTATCCTTGGTCAGCACACAGTTATCCACACTTTTTTAATTCAGTTCATTGTTCACAATTTAATCACGAGTCCAACACTATCACGATTTTTATATCTTAATCGAGTCCTAATGTGCTTACATTCAATAATGTGCCTCAATCCCTATTTCTATTCCTTATCAGTTTACATCTAATTATGCGCCTGAATCCCACTTCTGATTTTTGTGGGATGGCCTATATTAATTAATAAAAATCAAACTTTAAATTAGCACACAGACATTTAATATTGACGTTTCACATTAACATAAAGTTGAACATACTTGACGAGACATTTCACAATAACATTAAAACAATACTCTTCAGCGTCTTAAATAATCAATCGTCTAGAGCAGGGGTCTCCAAACTTTCCAGCCTTAGGGCCATATTGATTACTCCAGTAAATTCCAAGGGCCAAAACCATATTATCATTCATTGTTGCCGGTGGTAAAAAGTTGAATCAGTCCACTAGTAATAAAAATATGATTACTAATGTAAAATATGATTACTTTTTTGCCAGATGCCTCTAGCGACGGGAACGCTTTAATTTTATGCCTCTAGCGACGGGGACGATACTCATTTAATTTCTGCCAGATGCCTCTAGCGACGGGGAAGCTGATGTATTTTCCGTATCGTATGGGTATCTGTTATAATGGGGTACCCGCATCGTATCGCCATAGTAATCATTGATTACAAAAGAAATGAAATACACAAGTAATCATTGATTACTTTTTTCTTCAGTAATCGTTACTTCGGTTCCTAACGAGTAACGAGTACTCAAGTATCGAATGAGTATTTTTTTTACATGAAAAAAAAAGTCCGAAAAAGTACGCCACGTTTAAAAAAGGCTGCAAATCGGACTAAAGTCCGCAAAACGGCAACACTGCATATTATTAATTTTCCTGTCATTATCTGTAATTTCTAGATTAGTCGTAGAGTACGAGCGAGCCATGAGGAGTAACGTGACAGGACATCTGGTGGACACAAGCGGAAATAGGTAGTACCTTCTATCGCTAACAGATGGCGCTAATAGCACTTACAGAATAATCTCGTTGGTTCGAGAAAGTTCTGGTGTCTTCCACTCACTTCTAGATGGCAGTAAGTGGAATATATAAGAAGGCTAGTGGCGCAACCACAAGTCAGTTCCTATGACACTGCTGTGAAATAAAATAGTGCGTACCTCCTTAAAACGTGTTTGTGCGTGTTTAAGTTTAAGACATCTTTGTAACAATATTTTGATTTGAATTGTTGCTTTTGTGTGTGATTTAGTAGAATGGAAAAGAAGCGAAAAATTGATAGTGAATGCAGAAAATTCAAAGATCAGTGGAACATTCAGTATTTCGTAATTGAGTCCAGTAACAAGGCGCTATGTTTGATTTGCAATGAAAGCATAGCCGTTCTCAAAGAATATAACATTAAACGTCATTATGAAGCAAAACATTTTCAAAATTACTCAAAATATACAGGAAGTTTGCGGACAGAAAAATTCGAAGCTATGAAGCTCGGATTGAAATCGCAGCAATCTTTATTTACAAAACTCAAAACTGAACAAGAGGCTGCAACTCATGCCAGCTTTCGTGTGGCTCTTGAAATTGCAAAACGTGGAAAACCATTCACCGATGGAGAAATGGTCAAAGAATGCATAATCGCAGTAGCCGAAGAAATGTGCCCTGAAAAGGTAAATTTATTAAAAACTGTCAGTATGTCAGCAAACACTGTGGCTCGAAGGGTAGAAGACATCGCTGAAAATATATCCTCTCAACTGTTCAACAAAAATGGACATGTTGAGTGGTTTTCTTTGGCCTTGGATGAGTCAACGGATGTGTCAGATACTGCTCAGGTGTTGATTTATATTCGAGGAGTAGATAAAAGCTATGAAGTGCATGAAGAACTTCTTGATATGTATAGTATTCATGGCACAACTACTGGTTCAGATATTTTTAAAGGAGTTGAAATGGCCATTAAACAAAAGAACCTTCGATGGAAAAACTTGAAATGTATTACAACTGATGGAGGCAAAAACATGAGTGGGAAAGATAAAGGAGTGGTCGCTCTTGTGTCAAAGGCTGTAGAAAATGACGGTGGTTCAAAACCAATAGTCTTACATTGTATCATTCATCAACAGTCTTTGTGCGGAAAATGTTTGGATATGTCTGAAGTTCTGAAACCTGTCATATCAACTGTTAATTTTATCAGATCTTTTGGGCTGAATCACCGACAATTCGTGCAATTTATTGAAGAGATTGGAGAAAATGACTTACCTTATCATACTGCCGTACGTTGGCTTAGTTGTGGGAAAGTCCTTCAGCGCTTTTTTGAACTTCGAGCAGTGATCGAAATTTTTTTGAATGAAAAGCATCGCCCTCTTACTGAATTGCAAAACAACGCATGGCTGTGGAAGTTAGCATTCTATGTTGATTTGACAAAACATGTGAACGAACTGAATTTGAGATTGCAAGGAGAAAACCAGCATCTTCCTGATTTATACACTAATATCAAATCATTCCGGAAGAAATTGATACTGTTTCAATCACAACTACGAAGTAAATGTTTTTCACATTTTAAAACATGTGAAATATTCAGCCACACCACTGAGACCGAGTTTCCTATCGATTTTGCAATCGAAACTTTGAGTGCTTTGAAAATAAATTTTGATACTCGTTTCTCGGACTTTGATGCCATTGCGAATCAAATTAAGATTTTTCAGAATCCTTTTGATACTGACATTGAAACCCTAGCCCCGGAACTTCAAATGGAAATGATTGATCTACAGTGCAGTGATATAATTAAGAACAAATATCAAAACTTATCTTTGTTGGAATTTTATAAGTGTCTTCCACTGACACAATTTGATAATTTGCATAAATTTGCTCGTGGGCTGTTTTCTGTTTTTGGTACTACTTATTTGTGTGAGAAGACCTTTTCCAAAATGAAGTACACAAAAAATGTTTACAGATCTAAATTAACTGATGAGCATCTTAAATCTCTTTTAATAATTGGTACAAGTAAAATTAGTCCACAACTACAAACTATTGTCAGTGGAAAATCTCAATTACATAAATCTCATTAGTATTTCATATGTCATTATTCTTGTTATAAGTTATTTTTTCATTTAAAATGTATAAAATGTTAGTTGGATTCATTTCAATAATTTGTTAGTTAGTATATAGTAACCTACAACAATGTTATGAGTAGTTAGCCCATGACCATATCAATGTAGATGTCATATTAATAATTATTCAACATAAAAATAGATTACTTCAGTAAACTAAATTTAATTTGCTATAGAAAATAAATATGTTCTCTAGAAGGAGTTTTCTTTCAAGTATGCTAGCTCTCCGCGGGCCGGACAAAATCTGTCCGCGGGCCGGATGTGGCCCTCGGGCCGTAGTTTGGAGACCCCTGGTCTTGAGTCATGAACAAGTGCGTCTTCCTCGTTCCGATGACTACCGTCGACTCTCCTTCAAGAGCGGGCACCCTTCAGTAGCAGAGGCAGCGCCCTCTATGATCGGGTGTTTCTACTACAAACCCATATATATATATATATATATATATATATATATACACACACACATATATATACACACACACACATTATATATATATATATATATATAGTGTGTGTGTGTGCGAGTACGTGTGTTTGTGTATGTATGTATTTAAAAATTCTCAAATAATGAAGCTTACTAGATTATTAAAATCCGAATATTGTTTGCTGAAATATAAAAATTAAAGTTCACATTTGTAAAAAGGCATATAATTAACTGAAATCCAGGGCTAGATGCTTTTACTGTTGTCAGTAGCAATAAATCAGATACAAATAACAGTGAACAAGATATCCTCATAACAAATGACATTTTCTTTAGAAAAGATACGACTTCAGTAAGTGTGCATATATATGATTAACGATGAAAATACAAGTTTTGGGAGAATTGTATATTCGATAGCATTCTACTGAATTTTGTTTTGGGTTCCTTCAACAAATAGCCTATTTATTCTTCATTTTCATTTTGTCGCAGTGTCATGAAAGTAACGAATGTTTTATTCTTAGTTTATAATAAAGATTGATTGAATTACGTGATGAATGAAATGTCTTTGGTTGTGGAATTGTAAGAAGACTAATGGTCGTTGATATTCAATGACGAAATTACACGATTACTTGTTAGAAATATAAAACCTTTACTTAAATAAATACATATATTATTTTCTATGGATTTAAATAATTATCTTCACATACGATGAAAAATTATATTAATGAAAAAAAAATATGTACATTAATGAAAAAAACGTAATTATTATTTTTTTTTTTTTCATTTTAAAGTAATGGGTATTTTTTTATTGAATAATTTGCTACTAGAAAAATATAAATGCACATTTTCGAAATCATAAATTGTCTTCAAACTCTATTTTTTAATTGTGTAAGTACACTATATCATTAAAGAAGGCCGAAGTAGTCTCGAAGTTGTTTCTTGTCACTCGACCGGGACTCAAAATTATCATCTATCGTCATGTGGCCCATGTGTAACTGTTAAATGAGACGTTAAGAACAATCAATCAAAAAATCATTAAGAAAATAAATTACTTTTTGTAATTTATTATTACTATTTGTATTTATTATTTGTAATAAAATAATATTTTGTAAAATTTTGGAATGAATGTTATATTACAGTAATAAAAAATTACTCGATTTACTAACTTTTACAATTCTTATCTCAGCTGCATAAAATTTGTATTGGTTTTAATACCTCAGAGAAACTACTCAGTAAATTGTGATGTTAATAGATAAATTAGTTAACACAATTAATACTTTTAAAAGTATTTCTGATAAAATTCACGTATCTTCTTTCTTATTGTGAAATTATCCTAAATTACAGAATTTGTAAAATTCTATTACAATGCTTCTGAGTAGCGGGTTTAAAAAATGGTATTCTGATATTAGATATTTGTCCATAAGAATATTATACGCAAAACTTTAATAATTTTTTTTTTTTTTACTCTCAATAGCTGTTAATTTTGCAGAATTCCAAAAAATGCAAGGAAAATCGAAAAAAGTAATAAACATTTTTGTGTAAAATATGTTTTAATAAATATAGTTATGAAGAAATTATTGAAATGTGATGTATGCATGAAACTCTTAAATCTAAAATTGCATACGGTTACCAGCAAAAGTTCAGGTAAATTTCAAGATAAAATAAACAATTTCGTAATCACGGAGTCTTAAGAATCCGTATGCCAATTTATAAATCTTAATACTCGATTAACTTAGAACGAGTTATTAAAAGAAACGGGGAAAATAATGCTTTTTGTGGTATTTGTGAAGAAATAATATAACATATAGCCCTTTAACAGGTTTCTTCATTTTTTTTATTACATCTGAAACTGACGAACATATTCAAATGTAATTTGGAATATTTAGCTATTGATTTTGATCTCTACTTAATTTGTAAAAAAATATGCAAAACGTTTTAAAAATCTGATGACTAATCCAATCCAATGAAATTCCATATGTAGTGAACAGAGCTATTGACAAAATTAAATCCAGAATTTACATACGAGTTCCATGAAGCCTTACTATCTTTATGACAATCTTCATATGAGTATTTATTTAAATATAACTAAAATTTTTAGAATAAAGCATTTAATAGACGACACATCTGTTTAAATATGAGGATCTACGAAAGTTATTGAAAATAATAATAACTTCAATTACAGATGATGCGAAAAAAATTATAATTATTTTTAGTTTGAATAGTATAAATATATTTCCAATTTTTTTATCACTACAAATTTGCAATTGAACTAAACTACGTTAGTAAATCATGTCCAAGCTACAAGTCTTTGCTTCTATTAATTTAATAATTTTGTTAAAAATTTTGCAGCTCAAAATCTGAATTCCTTCTTTGTTAATAATATATATTTATTTTATTACCAATAATTTATTAAATCGCTTTTTTAATTTTAAATGAGTGAAATTGCTTATATGTTAACTTAGGTCGTTTACGCATAACATTGATCTCATCAGATCAGTGTGTGACGGCTGCCCATTCCGCATTGCCTCTTGTTCCATAGCTAAACTCAATGTTTAAAAACTAAGAATCAATAAGTCGATTAAAGAGACGCTAGAACCATAATTTTCCAATTTAATAACTGTTTGTTAATATAACAACAATTAAGAATGCTCTCCCGGACAAGGGCCTTATTGTCTTAATTCAATCTACCAGTAATAATCTAACCGACTCTTACCATTAAGCCTTCCTCGAATGCAACTCCGACTCTGGAACAATTGCTGAATACTAGAATAACTCAATCCCAACTTCTCGAATCATTCAACTTCTACTCCAACCTCCTATTTCAACCTCTCAGTCTGAGTTTATATATTTCCTAACTCTCCTGCTTCACTTCATTTCTACTTGTTTTATATAATCACATTTCATTTTTGGTTGAACAAAAGTTATTTAGCAAAAGCAATCAATCTTAATTAAAAGTCCCCAAGGTTAGTGAAGAGAAACCGCGAATAGCCCAAAGTCACAAGCGTATCAAAACATTACATTTTTTGAAAAATATTAATTTGCGTTTGATTCCCGACAGCAAGCGATGTTCATTTAACTCGTATTTTAACTGTTGCAATAAAAAAATCTTGTTTCTTGGAATGTTTCTCTTTTTATCTTCCAATTTGTAGGCTAACTCGATTATAAGGTGATTCAACTTCAAACTCATATGCTTGAGTGATATCAATCTTTACAAACGATCTGTTGAAAGGCATGACTCACGTTTGGAAAGCATTGTTGTAAACTTACCTTAAATATTAAAAATCTACTAATGAAATATCTTTCAGTTACGATTAACTCACAAAATATAAACACTCGAATTATAATTTTCTTTCAGTATCATTTTACAAATCAGTTACAAAAATAGTTATTGCAAACGACTTATTCAAACAAATAGGATCTATACAACTATCAAACATTATTCTAAAAATACAAAATTAATCCTCCAAAACATATTTAAAATTATCGATAATGTATTTGTATTTAAGATAAGTTAGTAACAAGGTCCTATATATATGTGGCATCTTTCAACATAATCTACAACTGCATTGTTAATCGTATTGTTGTTAGACTCTGTAATGAGTTGCTTTAATTTGTAAATACACGAGAAATTCAACAGTGGAAATGACATAAGACAAAAACAAAGAATTATTACGATTTGTAACTCCTTACATGTATATAATATAAATTACTTAATTAATGGCAAAAATTATGATAACTATAATTAGAGTGGAGCCTCGGTATATGGTCTTGATTAATTCAAGATTTTTGGGCTTAAACAAACCATGACATGTATCAAATGATTTTTTCTTAGAAGAAATGGAACGAGAATGGTTAATTTGTTCCAATAAAAAATCGTTTCTCCAATATTATGATATTGAAATAGGGGTATACAATTATTAAAACGCTGCTTAATACTCAAATAAATAAATAGAAAAGAATTTATATAAAATAAATGAAACTTTAATATATTTTAATTTTCTTTTTACTGTCTCTTTTTGCTACTTGTACTTGATAAAGAATCAGTAATTTTAACCTTTCTAAATCTCTGTATGAAGGACTTTTACTTTGATTTCTCAGGATGTTTTGGAAATGTGACATTATCTGGTCATCCCAGATAATACTATTTCTAGATTGCTACTTATTTATAAATATTTCACATCCATTAATTTGGTAAATATTTTTTTTGATTAAATATGTAAGGAGACTTCTCTTTCTCTCTTCCCTATTTTTCCCGAGTTTGACGATAGGGTCAGTGTGTTAAGTATTGCCGGTGTTCTTCCCTAAAAAAAATAAGGCCTTCTCTTCGTTAATATTGAAATTTAAAAACAAAAGGAAAGTTCCAAATTTAATAAAATATCAAAGAGCATTTAAAACAGGAAGTAAAGAGCTATGGGGAGATGATCTTTCTCCCCTGAAATTCATAGCTGCCTACAAGTGTATGAAGTGATCCACACTGTAACCGCTAACTCAACGCTGGAGTACTAACGGCTGTCTCTAAGTAACAACCTTTTGACTACGTTCTGATTGGATGAAAACTCCGGAGGGAGTGAATGTGCGGAAAAGCACTGTGCTGTGTGAAGTTGAGTGTATATATTATTATTGAGCATTTCTTTCTCAAGTTTCTTGAGCTCCTCGGTGGTCAACTTTTTCTTATGCCCATCCACTGTCCCCTTTACATCACTCATATCAGGAACCATGGATCTCTGTAGAGAGACAACACACCACATTACAGACGCATTCTCAAAACCTGAAAACAATCAACAGAAGGCATAATCATGCAGAATTAAATGCATGCAAATCGCATTTCAATAAAATATTTTCGTTTTCAAACATGATATATATCAGTTAGGATTAATTCCATTGCAGACATATAACGAGGTGACATTTTAGAATTAAAATTATTTAATAACGAAATTATTTCATACAAAAATGGGTTGAAGGTCATGTTAAATTAAAACTTCAGAAGATCTTTGTGGACGGATTTTGTTAATTTAGAGTCTCCATTAGATACCAATGAAGACACCTCAGCCATTACTTCATTTTCTTAAATTTAATTCCGTAGAGTACATTGAGATCTAAATCTATTGGTATGCATTAGAATACAAAATCTTTTTGCTGCTTATAATTATTATTGTTATAGAGATGGTAAAAAGAGGAACTCAAATTCACGTCCGGACGCTTATATTCCTGTCTGATGCAAAATTCCGTAATTTAATTTCTAGAATTCCATGTTTAGATCTCATTCTATATACACTCATATATGTATCACAGACGATATATCAAATTACAATAGCAAAATGTAAATAATTAAATTGTCCATAATTTTATAGATAATTTTTTAGATTGAAATGTCTTACTATAAATTTAAAAGTTAAATAATCTTCATCTTAAATTAAAATAGTTCAAGAGCTCAAAGACATAATACTTCAAAAAGAAGAAATTTTTCATGTTCTAAATATAGAAATAACATACATTAACACTACTTTAATAATATTAGTAGAAATACTTTTCAAAAATATCTAATTTCCAAAAGTGTGTGGGTAGATTGTACTCAAATACATTTATGCCATCCTTTGCTAAATTGAAATTTAGCAAAACTGTCTAGACAATCATAGATAAAAATTGCTAATGTAATTTAAAAATAAGCTGCCTTTATAAAATATCATTGCGCAAAGTTCTCTCTTCAGGAAAAAAATTTGTAATTTCTGCTGTCTCAGTTAGTAACAGAATTCTCTTTAAATTTTAATATAAAGAATTTCATAATTGTGCATTTTAATAATTGTGTACGAAAATTTTCTTAATTAGTTATAATTCATCTTCTTTAAGAAACAATCAAAACTTCCATTTCATTTTGACTTCATATCGAAGACACAAAAAGAGAATTAGAAACACTACAAAAGGAATTTTTCGAGGGATATTACTAGTACTAAATAACCGTAACTAAATATAATAAACGAAGACATAGACTGTATGTTTAAGATAAAGTTTCATAGTAATCATAAAAATGTTGGTGGAAAGTCTTAGATTTTATTTTCAATTAAGGTTAAATTTATTTCATTTGCTCGGCATTAAAAAGTTTCGTTTCTTGTTCAAAGAAAACTACATGGCCTTTTAGAGGTTTGTCTTCTTGACATTTTAAATTGAAATTAGCTAAGAAATACTTATCATTGATTAAATATTCTGAAAAATAAAGCATTCATCAGTACATTTTACAGAATATTATACTCTATTTTCAAGCCCGATTACTTAAAAATAAATAGAACAACTTCCAATACTCTAAAATTTTATTTTATTTACATGTTTAAGTTTAATTTCTTATTTTTCTTACATTATAAACATTTTACATCAATGCGCATTGCAATAAATGCCTTTAATCTCTCAAAACAGCTTTTAAAAGCAATTCCGTTTTTTGAATTGAAAAAAGTCCCCGATTTCCAACGAAACGTTGTGATACATCTTTGTCAAAAGGAATAATTAATTTTAGTATTTTCTGGATAAAATTCTACTCTGAACTAAAGAGTGAGAAATTATTTTTAAACACATTGAAAACTTTTTATCCTGTTTGATTTCTTTGACGAAATTCGTGATCAAAGCCTAAGAATAAGTATGTAGCAAATACTAATTTGTATTTACAATTGAATAAAAATAAAAACTGAATGATACGAATGTGGCTCAGGGACGCATTTATTTTGGATCCACTTCCTGATTGCTGCGCCACTGCATGATATGTAATCATGCGCATTGGCACCAAACTTGAATCATTTTCATATCGGACATCATTCAACTATTTCGCAAAGATACGCGATTGTAACTCGCTTCCTTCTTGGCGTGGTATTTTCAATGTTCCTAAGTGTATGTATTTTTTAATAATATCATTCTAACTAGAAATTATGTCATTAGTAATAATTAATTATTTTTGATACATTTTCAAGCAAAAAAAATGCATATTCTTACTTAGTTTTGTTTCATCGATTTATTTTTACATTCCGTGCACCAGCGTTATATAGGAAACAATTAAACATTTAGGAGATAGTTTTACCTCTAATAAGTGCATCCAGCTCTGACGTTTAGTCAAAATCTTCTGTGAAGAAAAGTTTACGTAATAGTTGGAAAATATTGTGACTCACATAATCACTTTTAATTTCCGCTCTTCATTCATATTTATTAAAGAAAGTAAGCCAGAAGCAAGGAACCGCATCAAGATCAGGGCATTAACTAATAACACAACTTTGCATGAAGTGATAGTATTACTGGAAATAAAAAAAAAGTCTCAATATTTTTTGAAGGGAAAAAAATGATGATTATATCAGGAGATAATCAATGGAAAGTAAAATACTAGTACAACATTTTATAGCTTAATTTCCATCTTATTTATAAATTTAAAAAAATAATTAAATTTAGTATGAATATTTATTTTTTTCATTTATTCTAAAAGTATTGGAAACTTTATCAATATTCACAGGTCTTTTCAGAAAATCTTAGACATCGAATACATCTATATATAAATATATAAAATATTTTCAGACTTCCATTTTCCAAAATAGTTTTTCAACCATAGCAAATCCAATCTTATGAATTCATAAAATTCAAAAACAACCAAGTCCCTCATATGCACGATTTTCAACCATGCTTTGAAACGCAATCTTTAAAAACATAAATAACTATTTTTAGAATCTTTGAGTTTCATTTATTTTTCCAAATCAAACTCTTTTAGAATACAATGTAACATTTGTCAGCTGTACTGTATTCTACATATGCAAAACTTCTTCGAAATAATCATGATGAGGTCTCCATAGTAGTACTCAGGTTGTAACTATTTACAGATGAAAGAGAAAAAAAAAAAATCTTGATTTAAAGTTAAAAGTAGGAAGTGTGAATATTACGAAGATTTTTCACCAAGAAATAAGAATACTGCTCTAGAGGAGGGGGGGGGGGGGGGGTGGGGCCAAAACAAATGTTAGTTCGGGGGGGGGGCCTTA
The DNA here is from genome assembly GCA_019974015.1 of Nephila pilipes. Lineage (NCBI taxonomy): Eukaryota > Metazoa > Arthropoda > Arachnida > Araneae > Nephilidae > Nephila > Nephila pilipes. Next base: position 253,363 of record BMAW01034193.1, read on the forward strand.
CGAATAGCGACGAAATTCGTCAAGCAAATCGATCACCCCTCTAGAAGGGCAGGACAAAGCGGACGGTTTCTATTTCCTTCCTTACTTCTTTCGCGCGTCGTTTGCTGGATAATGGGGCTGTCGTCTGCTGCACCCCTTGGAACACCCCCTCCTTTGGAAAGTCCGGAAATGAGTCCTTACTCTTACTTTTCTCAGGTGTGAATCGAAGTTTTGCCATCCAGTCTTCCTGTTCCTCAATAAAAACTTTGCGAAGGAACCCGTTTGAGGACTCGGCTCGCGTTTTGGTTTCTTCTTAGTTTCTTTTCTCTTTCAGTTTCTTGTTATTTTATTTTATTTTTCATCTTCTTTCATCCCCTCCGTTTTTTTTTTTTTTTGTAGTTGATGGAGAGAATCTGATGTAAAGTAAGGAAATTCTTTTGGCATGGAAACTTTTTCTATTTCTGTAAAGATGAATTCAATTAGTGAATTATTCTTTGGCACAAAATGAGATTATTTGGAATAACTGAGCATTTAATTTTATAAAAATTAAATTGATAGTTGATTCTTTTCATATTTTATTTTGAATAATAGTTTAACATATCAGATAATGCATATATAATTCGATTTTTATATTTAAATTTAAGAATCTCTGATATAATATTATATACTTTTATTAAATTTGATCTCTTTTACATAATTAATAGATAATTAATAGAGATTTTTTTTTGTAATCGCTTCTTTTCACTCTCTTGCGGGAGTATTAGAGCGATGAAAATTTTGTACACACAAACAAATTTATACATGAAATGTTCCTGTGATAACAATTTAGTATTTTAATATTATCAAAAGAAATAAGTTACTGATCAAAAGAATAATTTATTAAAATTTGCCACATGATTTGTGCCACCTGCAAGTGAATTTTATAATTGTTTTAAAGGATATATTAAAGTGTTCATAAGACATAGTCATAATAGATTAATTGATCGTTTATTAACGTCGCACATAGAAGTAACACGAGGGCTTTGTGAACAAGAATTCGTATTTCAAAGGTAAGGGAATCGTGTTTGCCTGTCAGACTGGTGGTTTTTCTAATCGGTACTTTATTAAATCCAAAACTCACAAACAGACTTGTTTTCTTTACAATTTAGTATATTTCAAGATATCAAAAACAATTAACATTTTTATAATATAATGTTTTTGCTGTATAATTTTAATTCTTTTTACCTTCATAAATCTTCGAGGAACGCAGAATCCTATCCGTTTTTGATCTAGAGAGTCTAGCTAAGCGCGTTACGTCCTCTGTTCCCCCTAGTTTCAAAAAGGGCTATTGGCAACAGACTTCGTAGTTTTGAGCTTTTGTCAAGTGACAAGGACGACATCTAGAGCTGGTACAACCTTCAGCACACTTCCTCACCACACCAGTGAGAGTATTAGCAGCCTCAACAGGTTTAAAGTGCATCAGCCACGCAACGCGAAGGTCTACAGAGATCCATAATGAAACCCACGACTCGATGGAAACAACAATGGCCGCGAGTTTGTTCCCATGACCACTACGCTACTACGGCTACAACAGACATATCCAATAGATGCTATCTCATGAAGAAATGACAGAAATGCTCAATGAGAAAATAATTACGATATTAAATGTGAGGCTTAGAATTAAAAATTATGAAAACATTTCATAAAATACTAAAATGCTGGAAATAATTATTAATGAAAACATACATTTTAATTTGTCCATTATGAGTGTAATAAGACCAAGTAATAATTTTTTTAAATCAAAAATGAGGAGGAAAAGCGAAATTCCTAAAGACGAAAACCTGATACAAATGCTTTCTTAGATACGTTATGCAAATTTAGATTTATCTGCTAAATAAAATTGGTTGAAATTTATCGCATTCGAACTTAGCCGATTGTTTATACTTTAATTTTCAACGGATGCTTAGTATTCCCTTTCTTATATTATTCTTTGTAGCATTTTTCCATATATATATATATATATATTATTATTATTATTATTACTGATTTATTATTTCTATTTTCACCACCAAACCAAAGTTTGTTTCAGAGAATTGTTTTCAGCTTTTCAGTATACCAATAAAAAGTACATATTATTTTAAAAAAACAATTTTCCATTTTCATGCATCATTAATAATTTTAAATTCTTACCTTGCCACATTTTCCATTTATTTATATCACTTATTTTAATTTTTTTAAATTTAAGACCTGTACAATTTTTATTTATTGTCAAAAATTCTGTAAACATTTACTCAATCTTGTGTTTAAACTATGTCTGAGCTCACTGCATCAAGATAAAAAAAACAAAGAGTAAATATTTAATTTTATTCCTATCAAATTTAAACAATTGTTTGTTTCTTTAAAATTATTTATTAATTACTAATTAAGCAATCTCATATCAACATCAATTACTGACAGGATGATTTATTCGTCAATTCGCATAATTATTCTACAGTAAAATGGCTTATGAATCCTTAAGGATAAAAAAATAATACATAGGTTTCAGGTCATATAGCTTCAGTTGTGTATAGAGAAGATATTCTATTCTTATTACAGCTGTCATTATTTTTATTATTTAACATCTTACTTATTTTATACGGTCATAATAATTGTTTGTTCTCATTTATCTTTTGTTCCAAATAAAAAAAAATTATAATATAAAAATTTTCCCAAAATGCAATGAATTGAAAAAAATTATGAAAAGAGTGAAATAATATGCAGGATCGGACGGTCCAAAATTACGACAATCAGTTTTTAATTTCATTTGAAATGTTCGTACTTCATTTTATTGGTGTAGATAGATAGATGTTTCCCCGGTGTAAACCCCGACATCTGGCCGAAATTATAAATCATGAAGCACTTTATGTATGCTGAATTGATGTTTTTGAGATGACAGAAAAGGGTAACCAGAATTCTTATACAAAAAAAATAAATAATTTTACAACGCAGTTCTTTGTGCAACATATTTTGAAACAGTCAATTAACTATAAAGATTATTAAAGTAAAATTCGGCTTAAATTACATTCATAAGACATAATTAATCTTATATTCTTACAGTTGGTGCTAATTTCGCACGTTCCTACCTCGCAATTTGGTGAGGAAGTTGTTCAATTCAGTTAATAAAATTCGTAAAATATTTAAAAACATCCTGATTATTATAGTTATATTATTTATAAAACAGTACTTTATCCTTCATGAAATCCTTTAGTAGCATTATTTATTATAGTTAGCGTAATATTTTTGTTTTTTGAATAATATTATTAGTTTCTATAGTTTTTTTAAAGTCGTTTGATAATACTGGATTAGATGTTAACAAAAGAATATCCAAACTTTAAACAGCTACTGTTGCAAAATTAAAGAAATTGTAAATTTTGCATACTTAATTAAAAGAAGTACTTTTAAAGTTTAATAATTTATAAATATTTTATGTGTGTGTATCTACCACCAGAAACACACAAACGATATTCTTTCGATAATAGACCACTTTTTTCGGCATGTTCAACGTTACGGTTTGAATGGCTGCCGTTATATTTGCATTTTTAATTCGTCATAGAACGCTGATAGTTACTGAAAAAAATGTTAAATCTTTTAAGTAGCCCCAATAAGAAACATGAATTTAATTCAGTGCTTCTCCAGGGTCACTAATGAAGAGGTCATTTTCTCTAGAGTCAATTCAAATTAAAGGCTATTAGTAATTTAAGTGTCCGCAAACAAATACTGTGGAATAGAAAACTTTGAGAAAAAAATCGATTTTCAAACCACGGAACTTGCATCTGATGTATACATTTACCCTAAATGTTAAAAATTAATTAATTTAATGCAAAGTAATTAATTATCCAAAAAGTCAATTAATTCTGACAAGTTTGCTCTTAATGAAATCAACAAACTCGAGATCACTGTACCTGAGCTTCTATTTAACCACGAAGAAATGCTTTTATGCCATGTGCGAAGTCAAGAAGTAGCACGCGATTCACCAAAGGTTATAACTTATTCCATGAATGAGTTATTGTTTATTAACGTCATTCTTCGAAGCAAAACAAGGGCCATTGGTTTCGGACATTGTAATTTTGAGTCTCGGTCAAACGACGAAAATGACTACTGAGCTGTAACTCTAGCTCAAAATTTCCACGTTACACCAATGGAAGGACCAGAAGTCTCTAGAGATTTAATGTGTAATAATATTATGTGTCATATTACATGAGAAAATTTTTGACCCATTCTTATTTCACCAATACAAAATATGGTACAGATTTGGCTGTTTCCACAGTTAGAAGTTGAGTTGATTGACTGGTTTTATTAACATTGCACTAGAAGCAACATGAGAGCTATTGGCAACGAACTTCGTAATTTTGAATCTCGATCAAGTGATGAGGACGACACCTGAGATGGCCCTTCCCTCTCCTAACTTTCGCATCAAGCCATTGGGAGGTCTTTGAGCCTCAACAGATTTAATGTGTATCAGCCACGGTTTCACGGCGGACTTTCGGCGTATTAAGGCTAGAAACTCACGAATCGATGAAAACAGCCAGCCTCGAGTCCGCGACCATGACCACCAGGTTTACCGCGACCACTTGAAGTAGTTGAAGCAATTCCATATTGTAACTTCTTCAGTTTTGTAACTCGAGCTCATCAAAAAATTGGAATATTTATTAAACACTCTAGTTAATGTATCTTATATAATTTTGTATATCGTACTTTGTAGCACAAGAATGGCTTCATAAAGTCTCTTTAGTGAAAAATATAAATATTCATTTAATAAAAAGTAAAATATGTTGTCGAGATTTCAATTTTTTCACCTGTATTGTTAGGATTGTTGATAATTTATGGTTTCATTTGAAACTCACATCAATGTAGCTCGAGATTAAATTTAGTTTTGTTCGATTTTAAACGTATTCGTATGCAGTTCTCCACTCATTTGTATTGGTTAAAAATGAGATTTACTATTTTTTTCGTGTTTCGCCATCATACACTTAATTTAATTAAAATTTCTCCACGTAAATGCATTTTTCTTAAAACTGTTACAAAACCTGTGAATCCTATTTCGAGTCGCATAAGAATCAACACTTTTTTCACTCTTTAATATTTCTCTGATTAAATAAAAGTCGAAATTTCAAAAAGAAATAATCTATTATGCTGCCGAAGTAAATGTTACTGCGTCACATTTGCATACTTAGATGCTTTTCTTAAGCAAACCTGGCCGCTATTTTAAATTTTATTGCCACTTTAATTACAGCGATTATAAACACACCTAATTTTTACGTGTTGCATAAGCTATTTTTTGCAGCTTTGGTAAGTCTCTTTATTAATTGCAGTTGCTAGTTATAGAGAGTGTACAAGTAGCTCTGATGGTAAAGCGCTCGCTTAGCATGCGAAAGGGAACGGAACCAGCAACTCCATTTTAATCTTTACAGATTAATTTGAACAAAGTTAAATAATTTTGGAAAAGTTATGCATATTTTCCTATTATTTTTCCTTTACAAAACCATTTATTTTTAGAGCTTAATTCCTTGAAAATAGATTAAAGAAATAATAATTACAGTAAAAAAAGAAAAGAATCGATCATTTTTTCAACGTAATAAGTACCATTAGTGAACACTCTTACATGCATTTCAAATGTTAAAACCTCGACAAAACTCTCAGATAGGATACTTCAAATAATAAAAAGAAAGTTGATGAATACCCATTCTGAAAATCACCCAGCTGTAATTGAAACTTATCAAAAGTAAGAAACAAAATTGGGGCTTAATAAAAAAAAGTCAAACATTCAATACATCAATGTTGTTGTACATAAATAGAAATAAATGTATATTATAGTATTCGCACCTTTCAAAACGTTTTTGCACTTACAACATGCATTTTCGAAATGATTTAAAGCAAGGAAAACAGAAGCCTGTAATAAGGATTCACGAACTCACGAAACGAAGTACTTGGGTACTTGGAATACTGAAAACAATATTACTGCGTTAAATAATTATTTCAAGCTTATTTAGCTTTTTTTATTTATTACTTCAAGCTTTATTATTATTATTATTCAAGCAAGAATTAGAAGAAATATAAACTATTTTTTTCGAATAACTGTTCTTTTTTTATTTTCATTGGAATTACGTTGTTAAAATTTATTCTTTCAATTAAATGGTTGCATCAAACTTATTTAATACAGAAAAAAGAAAAATAATTAATTACTTCAAATTAATAATTTCTAAAAATTATTTTCTGTGTCAAATAGTACTTAAAAAAAATGTGCAAAATTTTTAATTGTGCTGATTTAGCTTCCATATCAATAAATTAATATAATGAAGATTACCTTTTAAAAGGTTTTTATTCCTATGTTTTAAAATGTTTAAAATAATTATATATGAATTTATTTACCGGTAAGCTCAACATAGTACCAAAATTCAGTTATTTATATTAATTCTTTTTTTCCCTTTAAAATTAATACAGATGTAGCAATAATCACATTATTCTTACAATGGAGCTTTTAAAAATGCTTTCTATGTTTAAAAAGACATTTTTCATTGATTTTTAAAACCGTCTTCAATATTCAGTGAAACAAAACGATTAATTTTTTTATCGAAAATATCAATAAATGTTATTTCTTTTCTCTTTCGATTGATCCTTGTAGAAGAACATATATAAATATATTCGAAAAAAATAATACATTTTCTCTCTTGTCGTCTTTTCCAATAACAGTTATTAAAAACACTTTGAACCACGAGTCGCAGCTGCGAAATAAAATGTTTAATCAAATTTCTGTTTCACTTTTGCCCAATAAAAACAATCCTTAAGAAAACATTTACCTAAATGGAATATTACTCAGATAAGGGAAATGAAATCGACACATCGTTAACCGCTTCATTGGAATAAATTTTGTTTATGCTCCGAAGGACAAAGGATAATAATATTCCTGCGATCGACTTGCGAAGCGCCATTGTGGAAGTTTTGAAAATGTTCTCAAGGACGCTTTCGAGTGAAAACAATTTTTCGTTCTAACAATGGAAAGATATTGTTTTCGGATGTGGTGTAAAAAAAGAAGTATGGAAGAACTACTCTTGTTTTTTTTATTATTATTCTTTCCCCCCTTTTTTCTCACAGTTTTGCACTACTTTAATTTGAAAGCCACCAAAATTTACCGACAAGGAAAATTAAAAGTTTTTTTTCTTTCTTTTTTTTCAGAAGTGAAAGTAATTTTCACACGGTGGTAATTGCGTTTTTCATTTTACTTGAAGTGTTCCTTTCCTGTAAAATAGGGTTCAAAGAATTTTTACTTCTGCATGTTCTTTTATTTCTCTCTCTCCCTTTTTGTTTTTTATAAAGTTTATTTCACAAATAGAATAGTGCGAAATTATTAAATAAAAACTGATATTACGTATGCTCTCTCTATTGATTCATTATTGTTGATTAAATATTCAGAAATTTCTAAAGATGAATCCACGTTTCAGTTAAATGAAAGATTTTTCAATTTAATAATATTAAGAAATAGATATTAATACATTAAATATGATTTTGCGTGGTTTTCTTTATACGTTAAAAGTTAATTTAATCAATAACAAAATTAAAATTTAAATAAATAAATTTGAAAAATTTACCAAATTTACCTGTTTTGGTCTTTTTTTAAAAATTGCTTAATATTAGTATTCAGAATATTGAATATTTAGGTACTTTCTGAGCTTCTGCAATTTTTGCAAATATATTTTTCTTTTTTGATCTTAAGTATTCTACAAAGTTGATAAATGATTGATTTTTGTCATATTTCATTTATCGACGATTCTCATGGTTTTTTTTTTATTTTAGAATTTTTTAAATTTAAATTACTTATTTATTTTTATTATGTCTATCATGTAGTGAAAAATGTATGTTACAATATATATTTAAAATGTAAATATATATTTTAAAATGTAAATTAACATATATTTTAAAATGTAAATATATATTTTAAAATGTAAATTAATATATATTTTAAAATGTAAATTAATATATATTTTATTTGTAACATATATTTTGAAATGTAAATTTTCTTCTTAAAATTAATAATACTAACATTTACATTATTTTCTTTAATTTGACAATAATTCATTGGAAATTATTTAATCGAAACATCATCATCAGTACATCAATTTTTGATTTCATATATCTTCGTAATGCTAACAAACGAAATGTAGCATATGTATACTACTCGATATTAAACCAATAATGAACCACATTTTATTAAACCTTAGATGTGTAAGAAACAGATATTTCTAATGCAATGTATTGGCTTTTAAAACTTGTTACAAATCATCATTCTTAAAACCTGTTGGATATCTGGTCCTTTCTGGTGCCATGACAAATAACTTAATTGTTGGAAGTGACAATTGTTTCAAGTGTGAATAAAGTAATTCTTTCAATTTTTCATTTGTATTAAATTTTATAACTTGCAACAGTATGAATATATTAATTTTTGCAAACAAATGCTATAATGAGTAATCTTTAACAAACTCACTTTTTTTCATTTAAAAAATCAATGTTCAATGCCATGTTTCTTTCATTCGAACTAAATGTAAATTACTTCATCATGCAGAATTCGTCGGTTTAATTCTATTACAAATAGCAAGTGTTGACCCTCAATCACCATCAGAAGTAATCATTTCTGCCACTTCCTTCAGGTGATAGTCTCATTCAATTTTACGATCAATATTTGAAAAATTCAAATATACTTTTCTGTGTAAGGAAATGAGATAGAAATAAAAATTCTTGGATACGATCATCATTACAAAGCTATGGTAAAAAAAAATGTGTAAGTACTGTTTAAAAAAAAATAATGGAATCAATATTTAAATTGGTGTTTCGATCAATATGCGTATCAGATCTGTTTACGAAGCCACTCAGAAATCTCCCCTCTATTTCCTAGGTTTTTTTTTTTTGTTTTTTGTTTTGTTTTGTTTCGTCGGAGGAAAAAGGAAAAAACAGGGAGAAAAAAAATACCGTTGAGCAGTCGCTAAGATACGTGCTCTCTGTCGGAGAAATTCCTGTTAAATTATAAAACTCATTGACGGAAAGACGCATCAAAGAGCTCAAACGCACTTAAAGGCAACTTTCGCAATCAATCAATTTAATGCATCTCCCTGTGCATCTCGTCACTTTTTTTTTTGCAGATGAGGACAAATGTAAGTTTTAAGGGGAGATGGCACCCCAGGCCTCATTAGCTTTGGGTCTGGAGGGCGCAGCACGTAGAAGAAAACCCTTTTTGTTTTCTTCTGGAGTATGTCAAAGGTCCAAAATGACTTAAGTCAAGAATGTTCAATTTGGCGATGCTCAGAGATTCGCCTATGAGGAAAAGTGGCATAAAGTAGTCTTTAAAAGTAGCGATATTGATTAAAGTATGAGAGAATAAATTAGCCTGTAATTGGTTAGAGAGCAGGCGTTTCGATTATAAAATAATTATGTTTCAGAATCAGTAGTATAAAGTATAAGAAATCGAAATTGATAGATAGACAGAGCATCATTCAAATCAGTATTTACTTCATATTCATCGCCAGTGAAAATGATTAATAATTGTGAAGTTAAGAAATTGCGTATTAGAAAGTTCTGAAAATGTAAAAAATGTATCAATTTTTACATTTAATATGTTTTTATTATTATTAAAAATACCAATTAAAATTCCTCACATTTTTTTTATATTTGCAACAAAATGTTTTTGGATGTAAACTAAAATGAAAAGGCAGTAATTTAAAGTAAAATAACTTTTTTTTTGTACCGAAAGCTATGAAAAATGCATTATTATTTATTTTTCTTTAAAAAAATCTGAAAACTGGAAAAACTTTCTTTTGATATGGAAAAGTACAAAAAATTAATAATTTTACTCCTATAAAAGACCAGTAACTTTAATTTCAATTAAAAAAAGTTGAGTTGAAAACAATTGATCATTTGATGTAAAATAAGAACCAAATATATGTATTTTTAGTTGGTTATAAAGCATAGACTTTTTTCTTAAATTTTAGCGAACTGTTCTAAAATTCGAAAAAAGAAATAGAATAAAAAAAAACAACTGAATCGGTCCTTTTGAAAAGGAGCTATTTACAATTATTTTAACTTTTAAAATTTAAAATCTATTTACAATTATTTTAACTGCGGAAATACTAAAATCACTTTATAGTATTTCCGCAGGTTTATCTCGAACTCGTTTGTGCCATATGAATACAGGACATATTTCATTTTCTAAAGAAAACACCTCTAGATATATTTCATTCTAAGGCTCATTTTCAAAAGGGTTTTCTCCTAAAACGCGGTTCATATCTCCTTCTTCATGCATGCACTAACTATCACACACGGCTTCCTCTACTTAAATGCAAGACATTCGAGGAAGCTCTATCAGATAATTAAAGACATGCTTACTATGCAATAATAAATCAAATCTACGGGGGATAAATCTACAGAAGACGAAAAGGTTAAGCAACATAATTTTTTCTCATTTTTTATTCGTAAATATAGTAAAATTTCACCATAATATTTGTTTTTATCATGATTTTCTTAAAACTGTAAGAAAAAATATGTATGTAAAGTGAAAGTGGACTTGAGCTTTCACAAATGTATGTTCATATTGAAAATGAATTATTTTCGCATAGAAAAAAGTATTTTTTCCTGGATATGCTATAAAATTGTAGTGAGAAATTGAGATTATCACTTTTTCAAGATGAATGATTTAATTTTTCTATTTTTAGTCAGAAAAATTAAGATCGAATATATATATATATATAATTAGTCTCAATTCTATTTAAGATTCGTTTATAGCATTATTAAATAGGTCTTAAAATAATAAAATAAAAAAGAGGTATCAAATACAATTTAAATAAACGAAAATATTACAGCAAATTTATTATACTACTTCACAATTCTTTTGAATGATGTAATAAACGATTAGGTTAACGATTAGAAATAAATTAAACAACACTGTGAACAAATTATAACACCATGTATCTTAAAACAAACAAGGAAATTATGCAAAATTAATACGATATTGGTCCTCCATTTCTCATGATAACCTCAAATATTCTGTTATTCATTGAAATGATCAATTGGTGAAGTTCAGTTTGAGAAATATTGTACCATCCCTTTACTATGGCTACTGACAATTAATAGGCTGGTTATAATTAGCAGAAATTTTGTGATATAATTTACTGCAAAGTTTTTCTACGTTTTTCAATTCTGAACTTCGACTTTCCCTTGGCACAGGACATTAACTCACTTTTTCTTTTTAAAACTATTCTTGGGTGGTTTTTTTATGTATGACAGGAAGTATAGAACTGCTGAAGTATCCAGGTAGTACAACTTAATAAAGCCCTAAGCAGCATAAGATTACCATATAGCATAGCTTAATACTGTGCAAATTCCATACGTCCCGAAATTCTCAAATCACAAACTCATAAATCGCACAATTCATCATGCCTAGACTCACCAAATCGTTGATGTTCCTCCTTCCATTTATCGACTCAAACATTCTTTCGGTTCCTTCCTCAAGTCATATCAATAGTGTTTGTAGTCATCGGAACAATCAAGGTTAAATTTCTTTTCATTAGCGAATGTTATTTGTTGACATGACATTTCTATTCCATTAAAGTGTTTCTACTCGACGATGTTTCAATTACTTTGGTGTTTCCTTCATTTTCATTCACTTTGTATTAGTATTTGATTCAAGACTCTTCCAAACTGTGACATAAGAAACGTTGCGAAATTTTACGAGTCGGAAAACACTTTTTAGTTGACAGTTGAAACATTCTTCGATTATCCCGTGTTACCAAAATAGTTTTTCTTCCTCGTTCTTTTATTTTGATTGAATCATTTTTTTTTTCAAATTATGCTATAAGGAATGACAGTTTGAGAATACTTCGTTAACCCATATATTTCTCAATCAGATTTACCAGTGCTCTTATAAAATAAAATTTTTCTCATTTCGCCTTCAGTTGTTTCTTCACCCGATGGCATTTTCAAGTAAATCGTGAATAAATTACATATTTTTCTTTTTTAACAATATTTTTACTAAATCAGGCAACTAGCCATTTATGAATCTCGAGTAATCTATTTTTTCAGTACTCAATCAAAAAGGAAACATTTTTAAAAATTAAATTAAATTTCCGATGTATATTTTTGTTTCTTTATTTTTTTCAAAATGTTGAAAGCAAATTAAAGGTATTCAAAATTTTCACTTTATTCCCAATGATCGCATTGAAAAAAAAAATAAGAAAAAAAGGAAAAGTCTTAAATTTTCAGAGTTTCTAACTTGAATTTTACTGTAAAATAATGACATAAATTAAGTGAAATGCTACGTTATAAATTTTTCACAATTTCAATTTTTATAGTGTATATATTATGCTATTTGATACGTAATTTAATTCTTAAGAATAATTTTTTAAGAAAATCGAAATAATTGCATTAATTATTTATTTTACTATAATTAGTCTATCTACTTCTCTGTGTCAAAACATTCAACATGATTAAATAACATTTGTATTTTCGAATTAGGAAGTTTCAGTTCAATCTATCTACCCCCCTGATTCAAAAATAATAGAATTCTGATACGCTGTTCAAAATTAATAATTTATTTGGATCAAAGTGAAAAATAAAAATCCAAATTCATCGTAGAACAAAATTCAAATAATTAATTAATCAGAAAATTGAATTATTTCTATTCATTAAGAACAATGTTTTTCATAAAACGTAGGTAGGTAACGAAACTTAAATCTGTAATTATCTGATACACTTTCTTTATTCTTATAAATCCATGAGTATTACGCCGTTCGCATTCCAACAAATCGTCTTCAGAATTTTACTGGCCAATGAAATTGCCTTCGCTTATTTGGAGCAAATTCATCGGAAGCAACTCATTGCTTGATTGTTGCTTCGTTTCCGATATATAATGAAGAATTCAGGTTTCATCTGGTAACTTCATATGGCAGCAATTAATCCTAATTCACGAATCAGTATCGATTTGTTTTCGGCACCATTGAATAGATAATAGTACACTGGGGATACCAACTTAGCACATAAATTCCATCTGTTTTTAAAAATTAGATGCTGTTTAAATCAGCCTCGTAAGCTATATCACAAAAGGAAAATTTGTATATGAGTATGTTTGTGTTTATATCGCCCTTCATGCTTCTTTTCATCAATAATGAACTCAATTTTCAAAAACAAAACAAAACAAAATTAAAATTTTCTTTTAAATATCTTCTTAAACTGCAGTAATTAAGCGTTAACAATAGAAGAATATTCTGCAAGTAGAATCAGATTTTTGAGAAATTTACCACAATTTGGCTTTGATTTTGCAATGTTTTGGTGGATACATTTATGATATTTTGCAATGAATCGCTTTTATTTTATTAATTATTTTATTTATTTGTAAAAATAAGAAAAAATAAGATCCAATCAGGTATCACGAAACAAAACATATTAAGTTTGCTTTTCTCATCACGCGCTGAACTCCAGAGACCTATCGACGATTCTTGATACGTATCTCCTTGGACCTTCACTTAACAATTTTCACTTTAAAAGAAAGGTCCGGATTTTTCTTTATCATTTTGTTTTTAACAATTGCATATATCGTTTTACATATTTTCAATGTAATTCGAATTTTCGTATTTTATAAAACATGTATTAAATTTTAAAGAAAATATAGTTTAATGTGTCTGTTGTAAAGTGATCCAAGTTGACTGTACAACTAAAATACAGTTTATTGAATCTAAATTTGTTCAGGTATATTATTACTATTGAAATAAAATATTGTTACAAATAATGAAAAATACATAGCGCGATGAGTTATGCATTAACCGATTAAACTTATTTGTTGCACAAATTGCACTAAATCAATACCAGTTTCAAATATTTTATGGACAAAGAGATTAATTTCACAAATAATTGAAGCTTTATCACAATAAGAGCTAGAAGTAACTTCTGAAAGATAGTGAATCTGAAAATAATTCAACAAACTACAAGTCAGAATTCAAACTGCGTTATCACAATTTCTAATTTCCAACAAATATAATTCATAGCAACTGTATGGAAAACATAAAATTCATCTATTACCAAAGATTTTGAGAAATTTTTTAAATGGAATTTCAATAGCAAGTAAATTTTTATTGAATGTTTATTTTTAAGAATAATTTTGATTAGCCATTCATTAAGTCCTTAGAAAAACATAAAAAAATAAATTATTTTAGGTGGATTATTTTTTTCATTTTCAACAAAATCTCCTTCACACTTTTCTAAGATTTCTCTAACATTTTAAAGCCATTTAAAATGTAAGATATCGGAATGTGCTCAAAATAGTCATCTGTTTGGCCGACGACCTCTTCGTTCCACATGCACTGTTGCCATTTCTTCAAGTTTGGAAATAATAAAAATCACTCTGGGCCAAATCTGGTGGATCGTGTAATAATTCGAAATTTGATTCCATGATTTCGCAAATTTCGAAATTTGATACCATGAAATTGCACAGATGTGCTCCCGTGCATTGTCTTGATGGAAGAGAAATATTTCCTTGTGAAACGAGGTCGTTTTTACTTGGTTTATTTGCTCAACGGATGCAATAATTACGCAAAATACTCTTCAGTTATTGTTTTTCCTTTTTCCAAGTAAACGGTAAAGAAGATTCCACATGTATCCCAAAATCCATGGCCATCCCCTTGCCAACTGATTCCACCGTCTTTGCTTTTTTCTGAACTCATTTGACATCAAATGCCCACTGTTTTGACTTAGTGTATCGTCTACGTGTATCGTCCGCAGTTACGTATCGACGCAGAAGCCAGTCAGGAATGCGACGGGAAAGCGCCAAAATAGCCCCAGAGTTGACCCCACTATTGCGTTTATTTTCCATTGAGAGCAGACGCAGCACTCATTTTGCTGAGATTTTTTTCACTCCCAATTTTTCCAGCAAAATTGAAAATTCAATGCCTTGCGATTTCCCAGTGATTTCAACTATTTCTCGCTCTTTGATTCGTCGATCACTCAAACACATAAAATAGATTTTATCAATCACTATTTGTGTCGTTGCTTCCACTAGACGTTCCAAACCACGTTGGTTTGTTATGGATGTACGTCCACGCTTAAGCTTATTTACCCAACTGTAAACAGTCGCAAATACAGGAGCAGATAATCCATGTAATTGATCCAGTTTCTAATTGATTTGTATCGGTGTTAAGCCTTTTAATTATAAGTGCTTAGTTACCACTCGAAATTCCCTTTTTTCTTCATTTTTTTTAATAAACATTTTCTTCAATCGACAATAAAAATGAAGCCGTATAAGGGAAATAACTGAGATATGACAGTTGTCTAGAGAATTATAATGCTTACTGAAAACAAATAATTTTTCGATGCTATTTATCTCTTGGATTTTCTAAGGATTTATTAAATGACCTTAGTAACAAGCAAACAGAGGGCACATCCATTTCCGCTCAAACATTCAAAACAAAACAAAGAAGTTGCTAACGTACAAAAGATAAACACTAGATGGCGTGGGAGTAGCATGATAGAAAATGAATATATTACATAAAATTGAGCCTTAAGTAGATGAAACATAAATGACAATTAATAATAAAAATACAAATTGATCTATAAATAAGAAAAATACTTCGTACAGAATAACTACTTCACACAAAATCCATCTTAACAAAAATTAAAGACATTGAAAGTTAACATGTAAGGGAAATGCAAATTAAAAATAATTATTGATAAAAATATAAGGTATAACAATAATAATCAAGGAGTACTTTGCTTTTCGGACTTATTAAAGAAATAGAGCTTTCGAAACTATTTTTATTCTTCCTATCTTATTCACATAATCAGTTATATGTAGTCTTGGGCTAAAAGAACAATTTTAGCTGCACAATTTTGTGATTGTATAATTTTTATTCGGAGATTCAACCATGAATTATCACGCCTTAAAATTGCCGGGCATTTAAAAATGTTGCTTGACGTTAGTTCGAATTTTGGGCATATTCTAGAATCAATATATATTCTCCCAGCATCAAAGTCAACATTCATACCTCTAAAATGAGATGTTCTAATAATTGTCTTTGTCACCATTCTATTCTTGTTAATTCTGCATATCTGAAGATTCATTTTAATATGGGCAGATTGTTCTATTTAATATTTTGAGATAGTATTTACATCAAAGAAGGTACATAATTGTTCTGATTATAAGGTTTCACATTGAGCGGCCTCGCCTTTTTGGACAATTGTTCCACGATCTTATTATCTTTAATTCCTACGTGTGCAGGGCATCCTCTACATGAAAAAATATCTTTTCGAGACTATCTTAAGTCTTTTATTGTATGCATTAGAAGTTTTCGACCATAAAGGAGGGAAGAGAATTTGTCCTGGGAACACTATTTCAGTGTTCGATATTTTTTGACTCCTGAGGTGAGAGTTGTTTGACCTAGGAATTTCGAACCCTTCCACCATTGGTTTCGGAGAAATGCTACTGAAGAAGCTGAGCTTTTATCAACTAGGCTGAAATAGACATCCTTTTCGGGATACTTATTAAAGCCTTTTAACTTATGACTTTGCAATAGAAAAAAGTCACTCCATACTCAGTAAAGAGAGATGACAATTGACATAGACTGTCTTCGGTGGTTTCGAGCCCTTGATCAATAGATCCGAAGAAATGTTGACCAGTCGCATTTTGCTGATAGAGATGTCTCAGTCCAGCTTAATAACTAGTCCGACCGGGTCGTTTCTATTCGAGAAAAGAGGCATCACAGTCGGGGTAGTTATAAAGGCGTTTTAACCTCTAACACTGTTGATGAAAACAGACTCCGCAAATTATTAAAAACTTTTTTGGTCAACCAGGTATTATCGCGCCAGAAGGACTCTATGACGACCTTTCAATCGCAAAAATTCCTCAGACAGTGAGCTCTATTTTGATTGGTCAGTGATTATTTTAATTTAAAAGCCTCTAAGATATATATATATATATATATATATATATATATATATATATGTGATTTACTAAAAGTTCATTACAAATATTTGACATTTCCTGACTTACACCAGAACTCCCCAACTATGTTTATTCTTAAGCATTCTGCGTAAGGAAATGTATCAGGTTGACAAAGAATTATTTTCTTGCGGAATTTATTTCTTAGTAACGTGAAAAAGTATGTAAGAGGATAATAAGGAGAAGAAAAAAACTGTTGATGAAAAAAGCACATTGAGGAAAGACGGTAAAAAAAATAAACTTTTATCGAAGACCCTAGGTGTAATCAGTAATGCAAGTGATATATTGGATGCTATGCAATGTCAAGCATTAATATTTAAGAAGAGAATTTGACTTAATACTGAAAAAAGAATAAATCATAAGGGATTTCTGGCTTCTATATACTCTGACGATGTCGTTTACTTTGATGGAAAAAAATTATTCGAAAGATACTCAGAATTTACTTTACTCAGTTGTTCTTTTCAGAGTTGACAGAGAGCTCAATGATAAAAAAATATTGTTGCTTAAGCTAACTTAATATTACAATTAACTTCATTAAATTAAGGAGATTGATTTCAGAATTAGTTTATCAGATCAAGCTGATTTACTTTATTTATTAGTGGCAATTAAGACCTCCTTATGAGAGAAAAAATATGCTTTTCTGTAGAAAAAA
>BMAW01034197.1:0-13821 GCA_019974015.1 Nephila pilipes
GTATTATACTTTAAAGTGTTCGGAAAAAAACCTGTGTTGAATAAATGATTAAAAGGCAAATTTGAGCCGAGATCGAACAAATATATCTTCATCAGATATTCAATACAATTAAAGGCATATCAGCTGTATGATAAGTAAACCAGAAAAATAATAGCAAGCCGAGATGTGAGATTTATTGAAGAATTTGAAAACTAGCTGCCAGAGTCAGAATTGTATTTCATTACCTTGCCTGATGAAAAACAAATTTTTCTCTCATCGAAGATACGTGATCTGAACTTTGTAATATAACAAAAAGAGAAGCAACGTCATCGGACTCCCAAACAGAAACCGAAGCTTCGGATAACTGTGACGTCATGCCTCTGGATTGTCACCACGCTCCTGGAAGCCCTATGATTTTAAGAACTGGAAAAAGAGGTCGTCTAAGAAAGGATTTTTTTCGTTTAATTTAGTTTAGTTTCTTATTAATGTCACACTAGAAGCAACACGAGGGCTATTGGCGACGGTCCTCGTAATTTTGAACCATGGTCAGGTGACGAGGACGGCACCTGAGCTGGCACTCCCTTCTCCTAACTTCCCCACCATGCCAAAGGGAGGACTTTGGGTCCCGACAGATTTAAAGTGCATCAGCCCTGGTGACACGGCGGGACTTTAGCGGCCAAGGATAGAACCCGCGCTTGAACGAAAAACGCCGGCTACGAATCCAGGTTTCCACTAGACTACCACGGCCACACACAAGAAAGGAATATGGACAAGTTTCTATAATTACGGATTGTTTTGAAACAAGTTCGAGCGTTCAAGAGGTTCTCGCTGGACCGAACAAAATAGCTTGGAAAAATGCTATGGAGAAGAATATGATGCATTAATTGAAGATAAAGTACGGATATTTGTTCCAAGACCCAAACATATAAAGGTTATAGGATCAAAATCGTTTCTAAAAAACAAAATTCAAAGAAGATGGAATCATTGAAATATTAAAAGCAAAAATTGTTGCAAAAGGTTGTTCTCAAAAGCCTGGAATATATTTTAACGAGAATTTTTCTCCAATTGCAAGATTAAGTTCAATTCTAACTATTATTGTTTACACAGTTGAAAACAACTTTACTGGATATCAATTAGACTTTGTGATGGGATACGTAAATGAAGAAATAATTATGGAGAGACCAGAATTTCGTGTTTCTCCTAAAAAAGATCAGGTTTGTTTACTAAACCGATCTCTTTATGTTCTCAAACAATCAGGGAGACAGTGGTGCAACAAAATGGTAACTAAACTCAAATCTCTCGGATTTAAATCCTTAAATACTGACAAATGTGTTTATCACATGAAATCATCTTCTACTGAAGCAATCATCACTGTTTAAGTTGATGATTTAATGGTGTTTACAAGCAGCAAAAACATTTATGAAAATATTCGTAGAGAGTTAGCTAAAGCTTTGAAAATGAAAGACCTAGGACTATTACATTATTGTTTGTATTTGAAATAGGCATTAAGTGGGGAAATTGTGAGATATCAATGCATATTTTCTTTCCCTTCCCCAATCATAAAATATATTTTCCCCCTCCATGTAAGTTCTGGCTGCGAACGAGCGCGAAGGATGGCGAAGTTCTCTCCTGATAACTAATACGTCACTATTACTCATACCTCTGATGCTGCTGAATCTCCAAGCGTGAAGCTTAGTCTTACACGGTGATTTTTATATATGTCTTTTTAAATGCTGTAAATAAATCAGTTTTTTATAACTGTGCTATGGTTCTCATTGCGTTTACTTCCAACAATAAGATTATTTCAGGAAAGGTGTCCTCATCATGGCTTTAGTACAAAATTTAAACGTTACATACTCACCCAAGAACTAGAAATAAGAACTCAGTGACTTTTTTTAAAATTTTAAAATTAGTAATTGTTAAGCATTTCCCTACTACTCCTTAACAACAATTAGCTTCCTTAGAATCCTCTAACTTCTCTTAGAAATGCTTTTAAAAAAAGAATGCTAATATTATTTAAATCATTTGATTTTAGAAAGAAAAATATTTATTTGGATTTCCTTAAATCATGTTTTTTTTCAAACTTTCAGTGTGTCTCAATATAAATTTTAATTGTATTAACAAATTATTTTTATTAATTACTAGTAAATTGAGTTTGTCTTATGAAAAGACCAGCTTAAATCAAAAATCTACATAGCTAATTTGTTTCTCAACACAAAACAGCATAACTAAGTTTCTTTTTCTTGGGTCTAGTATGCAGCACTTTAAGACCAGTTGAAATGTATCAGTATGTAATATTTACGTTTATTGTTTTTCATTCATTTTTGGTATGGATATTGATTGATTCATCCACACAGCTAAAGAAAATCGCTAAAAATTCACTGCTCATGTGAAATATTTTATAGATATGCTAAAATATTTTCCCCAAGAAAAATCACATCTTATTATACGACATCTTGTAATAACCAAGAAAGTTTTCCTGGACTCTTATAATGTGTCACTACACTTTCAGAGAAAAAAATACTCCTGAATTTTATTTATCATACTTCATTTTTAGTGACATGGCCATATGACATGGAGGATATGGGTATCCTCAGAAATCACATCCACAGACTTAAAGAGCGAAAAATATTCTCCCAAAATATTTAGGTGATACATTTGTTTTTTTTTCCCTAAGATTTAATTTTCCTGAAACATTTTCTTCATTAAAGTGTATCATAAGAATAATTCGTTCTCTAATGTTATTTATTTTAATTTTTATTCTAAGAATTCCTAGAGTTTTTATTTATTTTTAATTTGTATGAGATATAGTACTGTTTATTCATGACTTAACTTTAGTTTTTTTGGGGGTTAACAAGTTCTTAAATTTGAAACATGAACAATATCAATAGAATTTATTTCTGCTTAAAGCATTTGGTTTATTTATCTCTTAATTTACAGAAAGTTTAGTTGCTATTTCATATGGTCCTGAAAAAGCTAAGGACAATTTTCGACAATTTACATAAATAAATTTCTCACACTTCACAATGACACCAGCTTAAAATGGAGAATATATGAAACAAGTATCATACACGTACATATTTAATTTTGTTTTGATCATGATATTTGATTGTATTATCCTTCTCCAATTTTTAGTTGCTTCTACATGCTGTGAAAACTGAATTTTCGTTAATGGAGGATTATATGATAAAGTGTCAAACAACAAATATATAGAAGGAAAATTTGTAACAGAATGATGTGTTATATTCATTGATAAATTTTCCAAAAGTTTTGTTTAAGGGATTTTAGTAGGAGATACATTTACTTTACACATTTTAGTTTAGTTATAATATTCTGATTCACACGTTCACATTTTCTATTTGTTTGTGGGTGGTGTGAAGTGGTTAATAAGTATTTGACATTGTAATTTCTAAGGAAATGTTTAAATTTAGTTAAGGTAAAAGCAATATTTTTATCAGTGAACAATTTCGATAGCATTTGAAACTGAAAAGCTTGTTTTAGAATATTTATATAAAGTTTAGTGTTTTTATTATTGAAGGGAAAACACCCATATATATCTTCTTGTGTAATCAATTATAATATGAAGTCATTTTTTGTTGAGTTTTAATAATTAAATTCTCCAACCGTATCAACAGAAAGACATTCAAAAGGTTGATCTGTGGAGGGAAACAGTCTATAAGAGATCCAGGTTTTGCATTTTCTTTTTAATTATTTGACAAACACGATAATGTTTCACAAAAGCTGAAATATCTTGATTGATGTGAGGAAAATAATATTCGGGAGTAATTAATTTTACCTTTTATGAGTACCTGAATGTCCAAATTGTTCATGACATTATAATCTAGCTCTTATTGACTAGACATTCCTTACACAATATTATAATCTAGCTATTGATTTTATAAAAGCTGCTATTTTTTTCTTTATTTTGAAAGTATTATTTATAAATTTACCTTAAAAATTAAAATTAATCTTCTACTTAAAAAACGATAATCGTTTAAGACATTTTCTATCAGATATCAGCTCTTATTGAAACTTAAAACTCTTTAAGTCTCCTTATTCTCTAGCTATGCCCATTAATTTTTTCACATCTTGTGCTTAGACATATTCTGCTGCTGAATTTTTTACATATTTTGTTTGGCTGTAAATATTACCTAATTATGCTTTCGGAAATCACTCATAGTGCTAATCATGTATCGAGTGAAAATATCTAGGAGAAGATACCATTATTTCTTTCTTCAGAAAGAGAATTTATTATTTTTGTTGGTTTTGATCCTATTTTAGGAAACGCATGGAAATCTTTAATATGACTTTCCTTTTCGTTCTTACCTCAAACAATTCAAAGAAAAGCTATCAACACTTTTTTCTTAAGTAAGGGGTCTTTATTCGAATGCGAACATAGAAAATGGTGATTTTCTTTGACTTTACTGATGGAGTTTTACCGCATTTCAATGGTTTCACTTCTTTGTTTGTATTTCTCTCTCATCCTTGGATGTAAAGAATAGAGGTTTAGAAATGCTAATTTATCTGCTACATCAATATAATGCCCTTTATTTCCATAAAGAATGTATTATTGCTTTCCTTTAACATTTAAGAAAATAAATTTATTTCTAAAATTTCAAAAACTGTTTTTTTTTTAAATATTATATGCATGCGTACAATAAATCATCAATAATTTATATTACATATATTTCTAATCATTTTAACACGATGTCTATCATACTTTATGTTAAAACATTAATATGCTATAAAAATAGTTTTACAGCATATATTTTTATATATTCAGCTCATACTTCTTACTTTTAAGACGTTTATTTTCCATATTATATATAGTTTTCCAAATTTTAGATTTTTTATTTTAAGGCAATGAAATTTCAAAGAATTCAAAAAGAGATACATTTTAACCCAACATTTTTAATTACACAAAAGAAAAGTATATTTTTAACATGTCTTCAATTAAATCAAAACCGGAGATACATTTGCATGTTAATTGTACAGTTTGATGATAATCAATTGTAAAGTCATCAGTTTTCTATTACTTTATTGAAAAGTCAAACACAATTATTGAAACTTAAAACTAGTTCATTATTGAAAAGTCAAACACAATTCTTTTTTTTTAATAGTGAAAAAAGTTTTTTTCAATAAAAACTAACACTAATTTTGTTTATTTTTAAATCGCACCAGATAATATCTCATTAATTATTTCATAAGTGAATTACTCCGTAGGTAAACATTACTACTACACAGACGGCACTATGATTTATATAAACATTATTTTAAAAAGATTTAGTACTATAAAAATTGTTTATTCTGAAATTAAATAATTTAAATATACAGATATATGTATGCAAATTTAATATAATATATTTAGCATAATTTACTTATAAAATTATTTTATTCTTTTTTCCAAAAGCTATTTCATTTGATTTTGAGGTTATCTTCATAGAAGAATATATTTCATCAAAAGCATTGCATCAATAGTTAAATAAAAATATCCGATTTATAACAAAATTATTCACACATAAAATGCTTACAGATAGTATTACTACAAATAGAGAGTTTATAAGAAATATTTAAGAAATTAAATTAATCAATCAAATTAAAAAATAATAATTTAAATAAACTTTCTTAAATATTTACTCTAAAGGATAGATATATTTCAAGCTTGAAGTAATTAATATTTAATTATCTTAATTGTTTACATGGAATTAAGAAATATTTGTATTAATTAGCAACAATTATGCTTTTGATTTCATACATATGGAAGCATTTTCTTAAAATCAAATAATTCTCGAAAATAATATTAAATAACGAGACATTTTTCATGAATCACATAATTTTACTTTAGAAAAGTGTGCAAATGTGTGCTCTATGGTTTCTTTACACACAGTGTGGACTAACACAAACATGTCAAAGAGGAAAATAATAAACATTTACTACCACAGTCATTGGCATAAAAATTTGCACACCAAGAACTATGTAAATTATTGCACCATATGTAAATGATTATAAATACAGCGTGGTGGCGCATTACGTAATGCCACTTGAGGGCGTTGCGCTTCGTTCTCCTTGGATTGTAAAGCAGGTAAACATAGCTTGTTTGCGTGTATTTAATCTGTTGCAGGCGGACGCTTTTCAAATAGAGATGCCATTACGCCCTCATCGGAGACAATGCGAGCAGCTGTCAAAGTTAGAGAGAGAAAGAATCATAGGGATGGTATAAATCGGGTGGTCGGCACTGCGAGTAGTTCTCCACCTAAGTCGTTCTGATTTTACTGTGGGAGGTGTTGGGACCAGACGACAAGGGAGAGGTCTGTTACACGGCGATTGGGCTCAGGATACCCCAGACTAAAAGTATAGAAAACCATCACATCATATGACACGCACGCATAGCATTAACGGTTTCGTTAGCTACCATACATCCACTGGCAATATCCTCACTATGGGTCTCTGTATCTGTTCCTAGCATCGCAAGGCACTTTGAGTTGCAATCGCTGTGCCCGTTATGTGTACTGCCATTGACACCCACTCAACGTGGCCTCCATTTGGAGTGGTGTCGTGATCTAATGGATAGAACAACATCTGAAAGGAATCAGGTAGTCTTTAGAAACGAATTCAGATTCAATTTGGACAGTGATGGCAATCACTACCCAATCACTGAAATCTGTGTACGTGTGCAAGCCCCTCGGTAAACGTCTCATTTCTGCCTTCGCTGTAGAGCGGTAAACCGCTCCCACAACTGGTGTGATGGTATGGAGTGCCTTCAAATACGACACATGGCCACGCCTAATATTGATTCCCTGTACCACAACAGCCCAGATTTACTTTCGCAACATTCTTCAGCCACATGTGATGCCATATAATTTTCAACAGGACAATGTTCACCCACACACAGCAAGGGTTTCACGGGACTGCCTCTGCTACATTTCCATCCTTCCCTCGTCAGCTCGATTCCTAGATTTGTCACCGATCGACCATATTCGGGATCATTTAGGAAAGCAAGTTGGACAACCTACGAGTTTGGTTAAATTAAAGGTGCGTTTACAACTGCAGAACGAGATGTCGCAGGACATCATACGGGACATGTATGCCTCCATGCCAGACCTTATCACGTGATGCATTCATTCTAGAAGTGACCCAATATGGTACTAAGACCTCTACTCATTTGTAATTTTTCCTACAGTAAATTATCATTTTACTTTGATTTTGTAATCACTTAGTTTAATCAATGTTGTACTTATGCACGTAAAATTTCGTTTTATTCAGACAAATCTTTCTTGGTGCGCAAATTTTTATTCCAATGTTTGAATATATCTTAAATTACTGAATTAGTTTCATTTGTGGATTTTGATTTTCCTTTAATTTTTGAAATGAATTTAATTTTTGTCAAATTATAGATCTTCTGATGTATTAATAAATAAAGATTTTGAAATGCATTTCTAGATTTTCTTTTGTTTGAGATATATAATAAAGATAAAAATATTATTTTCATACATAAAACATTTACGAATCACATAATAAAGAAATAATGAAATCATCGTATATATTCATTTAACTCCAGTTTTTTTTTTAAAAAAATTGTGTGTTCTTCTCTTAGCACCTAAGATCTTATAAATTATTTTTGGTTGGATAATTTCTTTTATAAATATTAATAAAATAAATTACAAAATTTGTCATATAAAAATGCTTTGACATTTCAAACAGATTAAAAATATTTTTTCTATGTTTTCAAGAAATTCAGGAATTGGTACAGAAATTAAATCAAAAAATAAATTTAATTGAATGTTCATTCAAGCAAAATCATACATAGTTTCATTAAAAGGTATTTGAAACTGTGGTATCAAAATGCATGTCAACCTCACATTTATTAAAATGTTTCATTTCATAAATTTCGAACAGAACTATTAACATTTGAAAATATTCTGGCTCATTGGGTGTAAAGATTTTAAATAAATTTCAGGTTCTTTTGGGCATATCAATATTTTTTGTGTGTTCATTATTAGTGCCTTTTAAACCATTTTCATTGTACATTGGTGTAATACACAATATATTATCATTTTTTTGCATTTCGGATAATAAATTTTTAATTAATTTATGAGACTCCAAGCAAATAAAAATAAAAAAATAGGAATGAATAAAATAAATTATAGAGTATTTAAGTGATTCAGACAGGTCTCATATACAGACGAAATGAAACAGAACACAACGCTGAAAATTAAACATAAATTAGTAATTAAAACTTTCACTACTCTTCTGTTAGTACTAATGAGAACTACTAACTTTTCTTGTAATTAGATATTAAATTAGATTCATTTATTAACTTACTTCTTTCACTTCTTATCATTTATTGAAATGTGTGCATAAAAAAAGATGTAAAATGATAGTTTATATTATAATTCGTTCACTAATATAATTATTTTTCAAAAGAATGAAGTCTAAATGTAACAGATCCAGATACTATACAGTTTCAAAGAAAAAAGAGAATTTATTTTCATTTCTTAATTTTTTATTCACATGTCAATAACATAATTCAAAATAAATCATAAGATTTTAAATTTTCAACTTGATAATGTATTATAAATAGATATTTTATAATGTATTATAAATAGATATTTTATAATGTATTATAAATATGTATTAATATATATGTAATATATGTAATATTGATAATGTATTATAAATTAAATTATTGATAATTAAATATATGTAATATTAATAATGTATTATAAATTTGTATTTTGATTCCTATTTTTCGTAGATCAACAGGCAACCAAAAGACAGTAAAAAATTCTTTTATTTTATTTTCTTGAAATAAGTTTTACAGAAAAATTCGTAATATTTATTGTTTTCCTCATAAGAAATAATCGATTCTAAATACTTTAAAAGGCAATGGCAGTAAAATTTTTCTTTAAGACTGAAGAAAAGTAAAAATAGTTTTAATTCAAAATCATTTTTATTCATAAACAATTTTATTTCATTTATTTAAAAAAAGGACACTTTACAATAATTTAATCGATAGTGCATTGTGGGACCTATTATTTAGAAACCGTCAATTTCTTTTATCCGTTTTTCTTCCACTCTTTCCTTTAGTCATCTCATAAGTTATAAATACAAGTACTGAAATGAAGTATATGTTAAACAGGAATGTTAAGCAATGACATTTTTGAAAATTTTCTATTAGATGTAATTTAATGTAGAAAAAATAACTGTTTGTGTTGAAGATAATAGTTATACTCGTATGATATACGAAGGTTGCCAGATAAGATTTATTAGAATATATTCTAGCATCCACAGAATACTAATGGTCGTATAGTATTATGTATTTTATGTCAATTTCGTTGATTTCTAATTTGTTGATATGTTAATTTTTTCTAGTAATTAAAACAAATATATCACTGATATGCTAGTAATAATGCAAATCTAATATTATGAAAGTACAGCAGTAAACGTGCTTCTCCTGTTCTATAGGGAAGTTAGATTTATTAAAAGTATACAATGTTGTCCCACTTATATCCATTAACATTTTAGAAGAATAATTATTTTATTTATTTTATTATTTTGCTTATTATTATTACTGTTTTACTGAATTTAATTTCTGCTTTTCACTGTTAACCAAATCTACCATAATATAATGTTATTATGTTATTTTATGAGATGAATATTTTTGTGAGAGTATAAAACCTTACCTGTGACTCTCTCTTGAAATTGGGGAGCAAATTTAAGCATAATTAATAATAACTTAAGAAAAACTCTACTTCCCATTTTGTCTTAGTTTCCCTACCTCAAGTTCAAAAGTTATTATTTTCTCAGCAAAGATACATATGTTATGACTTCACTTAAATTTAATTTAATTTCCTAATTTTACCAATACTTTAAAAAAATCTGTGTAAATTGGCATTTTATCACGCTCTCTGCAAGTAGGGAGATTTTCCTAGGGACAACTAGTGGACTCATAAAATACCTAGAGGTCCCTCCATCTAATAGCTCGAGATTTGAATAACTCTTGCTTTAATTTCTCCACGGGAAAGTTTTCTATGTCATTTCATTCTCAATTGCCTGGATAGACTCACGTCCATCACTATGCCTATGTATCTCCCTCCTCTAATGTGAAACATCAATAAATTCCTAATTTCAAGGATTTAAGTTTCTTTCTTGTCTCACGATTGAATTAAACATTTAATAAAGTTCAAATGTTTTTTGTAAGGTTTAATAGTTTTACTCACATAAATACACACACAGACAGATATACACGGTCTTGTTCTAATTCAATACTATAAGCGTTTAACCATTAACCGTAATATGAATAAATATTTATTGGAACTTTCCAATATATTTCTTAAGTATCTTACTTAATCACATTTTTCTCTCATTAGAAGAAAATAATATTACGGTAATCTTATAGAGAAATTTTGAAATCTGTTAAAAATCAAAATTATTTTATTTAATCAAAATACTCAAAAATTATGCTATACAAATTAATTTTCAATTGAAACTAATGAGTATTGTTCATTCAATTTCATAAGGGAAGTTAATTCGTAGTTTTTGTTTTCTTATTTTATCATATATTATGATACTAAAGAAAAGTGAAACTTGTATATTTAATCTTTATTTTCTTGTATATATCGGAGAAGTTTGCTCGTAAGCATATCGGCAGTCTACGGAACCAATACCAAAGAATTAAATTTGCCTTTCAATCAGAACAATTCCGGAAACTTTAACTTAAACTTCTCTTTGTTTGCTACTATATAATGTAAAACAAGTTTCATAGCGAATTTCTTTTCCAATATTTAGACGAGTGATTAAGGAGACAGTTTTGAAATCATCTGTGATACTTATCAACCTTCCAATGAGAACATGATTTTTTTTTCTTTTTCATTGGGAACATCTGTCTCAGTGGCAGTCTTAGCAAAAATGTCAATTACTCAACTTTAAATCAGAGGATTAAGTAACTTGCGTGTTTTTTTCATGCATGATTTCTATCTAAAAGGAATTTATTTTAAAGTTTGATGAGAAGTAAAAATTATTTTCCTTCAAATAGATAACCTAAGAGTTCAACTGCTATAATCATTTTTAGTTTCGTTTTAACCTTAATAGCTTGTGAGTAACCATGACTTTTAAAATATATATAATTTTGAAATTACTATCGAAATTCAGAAAGCTCTCTTTACAGAAAAAATATTTCAATTTACTAACCATTTGAAGAAGATATACATCATTAATATGAAAAACAAACAAAGAAATAAAGGCTCGTAAAAAATAAGTTAACTCTCTCTCATAGAATGTTGGGAATATATTCAAGCGTACGTGACTTGTGACATCCTAAGCGATGATAATAGGAACTGTGACCGTCTATGAGACAGATGTCACTACTAGAGGGTTAAATGAGATCTAAATACTAAAATTACTTCAAAATTACCATGTACTTTCAAACCTGCAACTAATATCCTCGTTGTAATAACATAGACATATTTGGTACCTTTATATATATTACTAACTTACAATAGTGTTATAAACTTTAATAGTAATATAATAATACATGATATAGTTTAAACAACTAATGTAGAAACTTAAGGCATTTGCATAATTTGTTCACTTTAGTGAGACATATTGTAATATGTACAATCATTGTCTGCTGTCTTTAATAAATTAATTTTGGATGAGGCAATTATAAATTAATATCCTATACAAGAGGCACGGAATTTAATAGATAATGAAACTCCATTTTAGATCTGAGAATATTAAAGAGTTTGGTTTTGACCTTGAAAAGTTAGAAGCAATTAAGAATAGTTCAACAAACCGTAGATGCAAATTTATTTGAAAAATACAGTCCGAATAGCTTATAGATTTTTATTATAATAATTTATAACGCATAGTTTCAATAAAAGCATTCTAAATTTATAAAATATGTTCCATTTTGATAAAAATTTCAAAACGTTTTTATTAGTAAATAGAAGTTGTACAGTAAACATTAGAGAATTTAGAATTTTTCAAGAATATTTAATCTAATAAAATTTTGAATACATCACTTGTATTGTACAAATATATAACCAAACGAAAACTAAAATTATATAAGGACACAAATATGAAAAAAATATTTATCCTTTTTAGTATTAGCTTTAGTAAGCATATATTATTGTGCAAATCAAACATCAATTAAAATACTTTAATAGGTATTTAAGAAAATTAAAAACTCATGGATAAAATTTTATGTTATATAACAATTTAAATCCCTTTTGAAAAATGGAGATCAAAAATAGAAAACTAAAATTCTTCTACTTTAAACTCTCTTACTTTAAAAAACTGGACCATGAATGCATAAAAACGTGAAATGTATAATTATTAAAGTGCACTAATATTAAATTAAGATTATTAAATGTTTATTATCTACAATCATTGATTTACACGTTGAGAATAAATGAATTTGATTAGTGTGTTTGTGTGTGTGTTTTGCGCATTTAACATAAATGGAGGAGTATGTTTAATACAATCCCAATATTCATTCAAGTCGATACCTTTTAACTTATGAAGCATTCATTAATCTTTATCAATTTAAACCAGAAATCAGCTTTATCCTTATTTCTATAAGAATAAAACTGAATAATAGCTTAAATTACTTGGGTCTTTATAGATGCAAAATAACTGAATACTATATTCTGCATCTATAAAAAACCGAGCTATTTATAAGAAAGATATTTGCTAATTAAGAAGCATAAAGCGCAAGGAAAAAAATTAAAAGTATGATAATATTTATATGCATTCTATGCTACAGAGAAGTAATGATGCTTCTTTCTTCTTGGTTAACAGCCTCATTTCGAAATGACATTATATCGATATGAATATGTAGAAAATATGTCTCTGATATGAAGTCCTAAAATAAAAAAGTGTCATTAATTATTAAGCTATTATTTCACTTTTAATTTGCGTTATGAATTAAATCGAAGCTTCTTATTTAAAAAAAATGAAGGAAATAGAAACAAATTTTTACCTGGAAAATATTCCTTTTTTGTTGTTAATTGTAAGGAAGGAGGGGAAAAGTGTTTATGCTTTGAGTTGTAAAAATCACTTACATGATTTTGAAGATTTAAACATATAGTACAATACGCACGCATTTGAGCCTCTCACGCTCTCTCTCTCTGTATGTTTTTGTTGTTGTTGTGCTTCGTTCAGTTGCGTGTTGCTGGAACTCATCTAATTTGAGTGAAACATATATGGATTTCAAAATATTACGCTTTTATACGAGATAAAATTTGAAATAAAATGTTGCTAAGTTCTTTATTGGAAGCTATCTTCATGCACTTCCCTACATATTCTAAAAATGTTATTTATTTGGCAGAGTAATGACCGAGGATTTCAGCAACTGAGCATTCAAAATACCATATTCAATTTTTATGAATTTCAGCTTCTTCTGGTGAGGTGTGGCCATTCTTGCACCTGAGAGCACATTCAGTAATCTGCTTTCTTTTTCCCATGTCGTTAACTATCTCTTTTGAACACAATAAACGCACACCATGATTCTATGAAATAGAGAAGCCAATATACCTTAGCGATTCTTCTCTATTTGCATTTGCATTTCCCTCACTCTTGTCCGACCTATTTTTATGCTGCGGTTTAAACATCTATACAGTTACACGTCGTTTGACGAACATGGCCGTTTAAATTCAACATCTTACGCCATTAAATTTCAGCATCACTCACGAAAATTTCAAATTTATAAAAATCTTAGATGATATTGAGCTTAGCTTGCTTCCAAAATTCTCAATCAATTGATCGTCTAAATTATTGTCCTGATCATCAGATTTGCCTTTGCTAAATTTTGGGTGTTGTTTAACAAACATCTATTTCAGA
>BMAW01034197.1:23119-81035 GCA_019974015.1 Nephila pilipes
GAAAGTTCTATTCGTCTTTCTGAATTTATAATTTGAAAATACTTTATCCATTGTTATACGTAAAAAACTGTAGAATTAAATATTAAAACAATTTTTTAGATGAACTAATAAATACTTCCAAAGTAATAGCTTTTTTATATTAAACATTACAAGAAAACTTTATTTTGGCTCTGTATGACTGTATTGCTGTTCCCATTATATTTTGATTCTTTTACGGGGGATATGTTATGGGGGAGTTTGTAGTTATCAATATTTTTAGGGTAAAAAAGATTCAAAACGTAAAATTCCATCGACAACAGATTTTGGTTCAAATACTTTTTTTTTTTTTTTTTTTTTTTGCAGGTTTTTCGAGATTATCATTTCTCAAGTATTCTCGGTTTTTTCTTGAAAATGACTGCTGTAGAACCTTTAGAGTTATGAAATCCATTAAGGTAATGGAAAATCATACTTTTTTGTTACATTTGATCTCATGCTCTGACATAAGACTTCGTTAAGATAAATGGAACTTCCTGACAACTCAAGATATTTTCCAAAGGTATAAAAATTATATGTTCTTTTTATCGCAAATTTCGTCGTGAAGTTCATCGATTAATGTATTACTAGATAAAAACACATACATTTGAAGAAAACTTTAGATGTAATTTTAATTCTATTGAATGACTTTTTTTTTCACTTTGGACTCAAAAGTGACACAAAGGATATTGGTAACGAACTCGTAATTTTGAACTTCGTAAAATCGACTACACTTAATTTTCTCCTCCTCTCGAAACTTCGACACCATGTAAAGGACTTGACAAATTTAACTTGCAATAGCTTCTCTATACGGTGGATTTTATTGACATTAGAAGTCGAAGAAAACAGCATCAACTTTGAGCCTGCGACCATGACTACTCGGCTACTGTGGGTACTGTGGTAATAACCAGTAATACTTAGCATTTTAATGAGTGTCTTCATTATGATAAAGCAGAATGAATCTTCATTATGATAAAGTTTTGTATAGAAAAACCTTTTTTAAAAAATTATGTTCAGTGAATACATACAATTTTGAAAATATCTTAAAAGCACTTTGTAATTGAAATTGTCATTAGAAATACACGTGTTCATTAATTTGATAAAAGGTAATTACGTTAAATCATACAACTGTGAATAGGGTTTTTTCTGATTAAGTTAAATGTTCGTGCATATTGTCTTTAAGCATGCAAAACAATACAAGAAACAAACGTTCTATACATATTTAATCTAATTTATACTGCGTATTGTACAAAAAAACACTTTAAAATAAAGTCAAGTAGATAGCAATTGTATCCAAAATCAAAATGCAGTTTAAAAATGTATTAAATATATATCGCAAAATTAGAAAAGGTACACAGGTACAAACACAACTCCCGCACATACACAAATTAGTATAAAGGTATAATTTCCCAAATAAATGTTTCTGAATATAAAGAAACTTATTTTGAGATTTACTTTTCATAACATGTATTTAACTTAGCTGTGTAAAAGCATAAAAATAAATAACTAAGAAAAGTATACTTCAGATTCATAATAAAAGAATTTTCAACACAAAATTTAAGAGATAAGTTGCACAAAAAAGGAGACAATAACAGGATGAACAACAAATTGCTGATGTAGAAATCGTATTATATAGTTGAACTTAATAAAATGAAATTAAGTTTTGCAATTAAGTTGGTATATCGGATGTAACATTTTAGTTAGACTGCTAAATGAATGATTTAGCAGTCATTCAATGGAACTATTTAGTTAGACTGCTAAATAAATATTAAAATTATAAGCATTAATTGCATGTGTAATATATTTTCTGTTAAAATATTTAATTTCAATGAACATCTTTAAGATGTCTATTGAAGTGAGGCTAAATTATTGACTAAAATATTAATATAAACATCGATTAAAATAACTTAAAAATAAACACGGAAATAAACTAAAATATACATGATCCAAAGATATGGTTATAAATTATTCGCGCATTTTGAATTACATCACATAATATTAAAATAAAATGAAATACCTTTCACTTCAGAAGTTGCCAGTGTTTGAAGAAAATAATCTACCTTTTAACAGTCCAGAAAAAAATTTAATTTATAAGAGAATGTAAATTTTTCAAAACACGGATTCTCACGACAAAGTTTCATTTAAAATTAAGAAACTAATGAATGATCTATACGAACAATTTAATTTGTTATTTATAAATTTTTAATTATGATGTTCAAAATTTAAGAGCTTAACTCTAATTTAGCTGTAAAACACCTTAGACGCTTAGTAGACGGGAGACAGTGACTATCATGGTCACAAGGTTGGTGTGTGTTTCAATACGATTCATTTGTGAATTAAAGAAAAAGATCAAAAAATGTTGAAAATGCTTACCACTATGTGATGGTGACTTAAAAGGTGTCCGTTTTAAGAATGAGAATTGTTATATTAGGAATGGGAATGATTTGTTCACTGTAAAAGTGTCCTGCGATCGTTTCCCACTTTTCTTAGATGTCTACGAATATGACATCCTTTGCCTCCCAAAAAATTATCGTAAAACGGTTTCGGTCATCTTCGCCTTCTTTGGAGCATTCATTGAAATCAACTCATTAGCTTCCGATGTATGGTGGCAAATCTGGGTGTCATCTATGGTGAAAATTTGTCACGGCAGCAATAAAAATTATTCTGGCACCGTATAACAGATGCCAATCTCAATGGTAACACCAACTTCCCTTAGCAATACCTTCGGTAGTCAAAACCGGTACTTTTCGAACCCCCTTTGTAGTATCCCTTGTATTAATGAATCCTCAAACTGCGAGTTAATCAGCATTTAGGAAAATAGAAATAAAAATAAAATAAACAAAATATTCAGCCGTAATGGGTTGTAGCGAACGTCACTTAAAAAAAGTTGATTTCGTCAGGGACAAAGTCATCCAATGAGACTCGGTAATTGAAATGCGCGCTCACCTACGTAAGAGAGAGACAGAGCGAAGGAGGCAGAAATGAAATCTTGTGTATGTAACATGGCGTACGTTTATCGGTTAAATAATATTTAATAGTTATTTAAATCCTAACTGTGTTCGTTCGTAATACGTTAGTCTTAAGTAGAGGCACCGACGAGATAAAAAAAATAATTACTCTATTAATAACTAATAAGAGTGGCTAGAGATAATCGATGCATTAAGATTGAAAACCGCTTAAAAAGTTAAGTCGCCCGTTGTCTGAGGTGCACCATCTTGTCAAGCTCTCTGCGTTGTATATGCTATCCGTGCATATGAAGTGATGGAACCGTACTTGCATTATGCACTAATGAATCGTTCTGATTTTAGATTGAGATTTGCAAACCTCAAAAGGAAAAAAAAATTTTGAGGATCAATCAGATCCGTGTTCTTTGCCTTCCTGGCACTGTTGAAAATTTAAAGTGGTATCCTACTATTCGCGGGAAATAGAGTTCTATAAAAGAAATAGTGCCGTCCTGCACCAGGTGTAAGAAATGAATCATGTGCTGTAAAACTTGTGAGCTCACAAACCCTCCAAGGATAGTTCAGGTAGGATTTCCTTCTCTGTCTGGCCAGTTATTTATACCACATGTGATTTTTTAGTGTTTTTTTTAAGTGCATATCCTATGCGTTAAAATTAGTTTGTTCCAGAGTTAAATTTGATTTTGTTTTACTATTATATCATAAAATGTTAATTTTCCACTTGAATGGGTTTTTTTTATAATTGTGTGAATCTTTTTATTAATTTAGTTTTGTGTGATTAGTTTTCAAATGAGCATATCCTATGCTTTAGAATTTAACTAATTCTGTAATTTTAATCACAAGTCCTGTGATAGTGTGAGCTTCTTTTGAGTATATTTTTTTTAAAATTTGACTATATAATTATATAATATTGTGTATTTTATATATTACACCGTCTGTGTGTGCAAAGAATCATTAGCTATTGTGGAAAAATTTAGAGGTAGAACCGATACATCGCATTTAACAAAAGATATTTTTTTTGTTTCACTTTGAACTGTTTGGTTTGAGCAGTAGACTATTTTGTTTTTGAATCTTATTCATGTAATTGCAATTTTTGTTCCATTGTGGAAACTTCCTATTTTTTTCATGGCGGAAATATTTTCCTATAATTAATCAAGTATTTTTATTTCTATAAATGGTGTGGTATATGAGAAGTATTATTTTATCATTGGTGTTTGTTAGTCTTAAGTAAACACGGTTAATTATTTTATCAGTGAAGTATTGGTGTCTTATTATTAATAATTAAGTATATACAAACAATATTTAGAAATTATATTTAGTGATAACCAATTTTGGATTATTCTATTTTGCCATCATTTTCTTAAGAAAAATTGTTAAAGAAATTGAACTGATTTTATTTGTAGGGTTTTATCAAAATTTTTGAGTGCAGAACCATTTTACTTAAACATGGCTTATTTAGGAAAAGGTCGAATAGCAGAGTTAAGATACATAGCAGAAAAATTAGGAAAAAATTAACTGACGATTCAAAATTTATACACCTTAAAAATTTTATTATAAATAGCACCAATTACGAAGAAGATCTTCTACGAGAAATGCTAAACGCAAGTATACAAAAGAGAATGAAAGCTAGCTCATCATGTGTCTGCGAGAACTATGATACAATTGAAGGATATAGTTCAAACCTTTTGAATTACGAAAACTTCTTAAATGTAATGCTAAGGAAGTTGATAAAACTGAAATTGCAGAAAATATATCTGAAGAAATGGAAAATCCTTTACCTTCATTTAGAGAAGACAAGAATACAATAAATTTAATTAAAATTAATGCCAATGGAATACAGCAGAAGAAGTATAGTAGAAAAGTGAAGAATTAGCACCCTTGATTCAGAAGGTAGGAAAAGGCAAAAAAAATGAAAATTCTAATCTGTTAAATCAATTAGAAAAATTGCAAATTGGAACCACTACCCTGAATGAAGAAAAAGACGAAAGGAAGATTGAAAAACAAGAGGATGAGCAAAAGAATAAGCTGTTGGGGATTCGACGTAAGAAGAATATTGGGGAAGAGGGGTTGAACTATTAGGATGTTTATGGAAAGAAAAAAGTTATTTCCGCCGTATTCAATACACCTATCCATCCTTAGAAACCAATGCTTTAATCCAGCTCTCCTAATAGGAAGTAAAGAGCACTTGTTTATCCAAGGCTTTATAAGGTCCTCATCAATGGAAAACTGCATCCTTTCCGTCTTCATTTTCTTTTGCGAAAACAGTACAATGTCGTAGGAAGCATAGTCGGGACTGTAAAGAGTGTACTCAAGAAATTTCAGTCCTGTATTGGTCAGAAATTCAGTGTAGGATTTGACTCGATGAGCTAGAGGGTTAACATGATGCAGAAACCAGGTGTCCATTCTTGACTTAGGCCACACGTTCTTCAAAGAACTGATGATTATAGACAACTATTGTTCAGTGTAAATTGCGACTGTCATCTATATGTACAAAAGGCCAGGCTCTTCAAATCCACATGACTTTAAAAATGCAGCCACTAATTTCTTCTTTCACCTGTCACAGTATTGTTCATTAACCGAGATTGTCCCTTAACATTTTAGCATCTCCCGGTACAAAAACACGCGTCCTTTCATCAGCTCTTCAATCTGAATATGAGACACCCAAAGATAACAAGCGTTTTCGAGTGCAAATGATCCGGCAGAATTGAAGAATTGTTAGTACATTTAGGTCTAAGACATAATCTATTTGCTATAAGTCGTTCGCCTATCTTACTCAAGTTTTTTCTTCAAAACGGAAACATTTTCCTCCGTAATTGATGCTCTTGGCCTTCCCATCATCAGAGTTCTCCAGAATGAAACTTTACCTTTTGAATTTTTTGTACCTTCCGAATATAGTCGTACTATGTGAACAAAAATTACCCAGTGAAAGAGACATTTCTTGTATTGGTCTACGATTAAACCATGTGGAAAATATCGCAAAGCTGCCCATATCTCATTTCGTGACCATGATGCTAGAGCTTTCGCTTCTAACTATCACTGAAGATGAAACACTGATTCCACAGATGTTGTACAGACTTCTATATAGTTTGAACATATCCCAGCACACACCAACAAGCAGCATCTTGCGACTCATTGCTGAATCATATTGCAAGACTTTCCTAGTATCCTTTTTACATTAATCACTCTTTAATTCGTAATTCAATGGCTCGGCGCGTTCTATAATCCGTCCCCAATATAATTTTTTCGTGTGGATTTCGGCGTTTTTGACCTTGACTATCAGGTTTACCCAGGTTTTATCGTAACGATCAATTTTCATTATTCAAACAAATTAGTGTAAATGTTTGGTGTGTGACTCGATAGCATGAAATGCCCATGTCAATGTGCCCGTCTAAGAATATGCAAGTGTTGGCGTGTCTAAATCGTGGAGACTTCTTATTTAAGTAAGAGCTAGACACAAAGAGAGAGAAAGAGCCTTTTTCTCCTAAAACTGCAACACGCCTTCAAAGCATTAAACGTAAAAATTCTACTGGTTTTTCACGAGTAAATTCATCCAAGAGGAACCCTTCCAAATTTAAATCCATTTTTTGCATGATCGTGGGAACTACGTATCAGTATTACCGTTTCAAAACTGTGATATCGTATTCATGTTAAAGCTACGTCAGGGCAATTTCTGTCTGCAAAATACGAAAGAATAATCCGATAATCACTCATGGAGTGGGGAAGGGGAGGAGAAGCTATATCATATCTTTTTCGCTGAGTTATTACGCAGTAGAGAATTGTGCTTCATAGTAAGCAAATACTAAGGATAAGTATCAATACTGATCCTTAATGTTAGCTTTCTTTATGTAGCCCGTCAGCCGCTGTCATCAGTTCGAAGTACAGCGTTGCCCGAGGAACACCACTTGGAGGTCGGCTACTTCGGTACCTCGAAGGTTGCCCACAGGGCAACCCCGGGGGTGTAAGGAAACACCCTCTTTCCACCATAAAGTAATCTGTAAAAAAGAAAAGTTATTTGGGAGCATAAAAGAGATCAAAATTCACTGACTAGTATGGTTGCGAATTATCTGAAATAAAAAAAGCTACATTAATTTTAAAAAAAAGTATTTCAAAACTTATATGACATTTTGAAGAAAATGTATAAACATTAATATCAAATAACTTATGAAAACAAAATTTCTTAAATATTTTGAAAATATAGTAATATCATCCTATGTAAAAGGTTTTCGAAATACAATAACAAATATTTAACAAGACAAAAATACTTTTAAAAATTATGAGTAAAATGTTTTCAAAAGCAAGATAATTATAAATATAAAAATAAGTATTTTGCAAGAAAAAAATCTTAAGATATGCCAACAAAAACTGAGCACCTAACAGAGAAATAAAAATGAAAAAAAAAATTAAACTTTCCATTAAATTCATTAATCATTAATTTTGATATTCATGTTGTATATGATTAAGAGACATACTTTTCCCTCAAACCCAATGAAGGCCATGCAAGTAAAAGTATTAAATATTTATAACGGTAATTGAAGGATTGTTTAGAAGTAAGAGAATTTGGACCTTATGCGTTTCACGTCCCGATGTTGGAATTTCGGTGTCAACATGGTCATTATGTATGAGAAAACTAGAATATATCCTGCTCAGCGGATTGTCTTGAGAGTGCGCAACTCTGTAAAAATTCACCAATTTGGTAAGTTTTGGGGATCAGCTACACTTCACCAATCCTGGGGTGCGATACTCATTTATTTCTGCAGCTGAATTAATACGTTTCCTATATTCGATATGTTAGAAATTTCACATAGTCTTTTCGTCAACATTATGGCAATCCATCACAAGCGCTTTAATATTAAATTACTTTTCCGTTAAGAAACTTATTTAAATTACAAATAGACTACACTTAATTCATTTATACCTACGAAGGTCACACTCAATTTTAGTGGAGGTATTTTGATAAATAATACATTATAAAATATGCAAGTTTAGAAAAATGTAAAATTAGTGAAAATTCAATTTAACTGAATCACTTGGCGCTCTTTCAATATTTGAGGAAAATGGCGAAAGTCACAATTGTTGCCGAGTCTCAACCATCTCAGAGAAGAAATAAGAAATTAGGGTAACAGAATTTGGCGAGCTATCGCCAAAAATTCACGTCACCAAAGCTGTTGGGTTAAATTGCATTCCACCCGAAAATTTTAAAAAAGCATTGAAGGAGAGAT
The DNA here is from genome assembly GCA_019974015.1 of Nephila pilipes. Taxonomy (NCBI): domain Eukaryota; kingdom Metazoa; phylum Arthropoda; class Arachnida; order Araneae; family Nephilidae; genus Nephila; species Nephila pilipes. The sequence continues at coordinate 31,311 of BMAW01034197.1, forward strand.
GCAAAGAAATTCGTTAATGTACTAACGTAAAAAAATATATAATGAAATAATAGCATCATAATTATGTTAACATATTAGCCATTATAATATCAAGCATTTTCTTTCCTAATAATTAATTTCAAAGCTCTTTATAGAATTTTTGTTAAAACTAATATGTGAACTGTGCCAAATAACTACATTCATTCACTTAAAATATTTTCAGTACATATATACCCAAGGAAAATTTATTTAATGAAATACTTTTGTAAACACTTAATTTAATTTTAAAACAAATATTAGTAATTTTTCGATCATAAATTTCGCATATTTTCTTCAATAAAATGTTAATTTTAAATATGAAAGTCAGTGATAAGTTTCGTCGCCATTATTCCGCCGTCTCAAAAGAAAACGCCACCAAAGCTAAAGATAAATAATAACATATATATTATTATTATGCATCAAAAGAAGAAGGAAGCAACAAAAGAAGTAAAGGGAGAAACAACAGAAAAAATAAAAGACATCACAGTCACCTTGGGAGCCTGAGGTGTCCTTACCTTCGGCACGAGAGCCCTCATGTTCGGGAATCGGTTGGCTGAAACAGGAGGTTCACTTACCTTGGTGACCAGGGACTTCATCTTTCGTGGGGGACGGTTAGGATAAAAAGGTGGAATTACCTTAAGGAGGGTGGGGACATCCTCCCAATCCATCGGCTCCTCTTCTTGGATGGGATCCACGTTCCAGCAATCTGAAAGGATAAACTCACAAACAGGGTTAACTACCGTCATTTTCTTGCCAAATGAACGGATAAGAATATCGCCAAAACTAAACTCTAAATACTAAGCCTAACGCTACAGAAAACTTAAAAATTAAACACTAAAACTAAATTATCAGATAATATTAATATCAAAATAGGTAAATGAAGAAATTTAGAATGAAATACAATATATTCGAAGTCAATAAATCAACAAAATAAGGTCGCTTTTTATCAAATAGCACAGAGCAGGAATAATGCACGTTCAGTCGCTGTGAATTTTCACATGAAAAAGAAGAATTTTCTTTAAACAGTCATATTCCATGAATTTTATCCAATCGGAGTGAAGCAAACAGAAGTGAAAGTTGAAGTTTTTAAAAATTAAATTTAAATGAGTAATTTCTGTTGCCAGTTATATTTGAAAATTTGAAATTATTATTTAGATGAAACTTTTTATACATTTAATGTAATCGAATGCATATATCTGCAGATAAGTATAAGAGTAGATGTCACTCATCTCATGCGTACCGGATATTCAAACTTCATTTAAAACATAGACTATAATTACGCAAAGCGTTTTCACACATTAAAACTGCCATGGCTGAAGACCCTCACGTTGACCAAGAGTGGGTATTTTACGGTAGGGTGCCAATTCAGGTTACGACTTGGCCATTTGATATCAGCTCAAAATTAAGAGGCCTACTGACTGTAATAAACGCTTCTTAGAGCCGTCAGGAATAGGAAGCCAGAATAGTGATGCGAACAAATAATAAACAATTATAAGATTAAAATATTTAAAAGACAAACATGTGATTTCTTTATTAACATTCAATCGTTTTTTTTTTAAATGTAGAATAAAATATTGAATCGAAAACTGTCTTCTTGAATCTCAATTTATGAAGCTGTTATATAACATGATCCTATTTTATATTTTTGAAATTTTTTTGGCACATATATATATTTCCTTTCCTATTTAGACCAACATTTTTAAATTGTTTCTTTCTAAAACGATTAGGTTAAAATTGCTTTTTTCTGAAACGATTAGGTTGCATAGTTACAAACTTTTTCAATGAAACATTGTTCCGCTTTCTATAATTCTTAATAATTCAATCTGTATCCAACTAGTTAATTATTATTATAAGAACACTTCAGTTATTTTTGGTTCATTAACGTTTTAGTTAAATTCAAGTATTATTTGGTACTACAGTTGAATGGATGATTGGGAAAAGAGTAAGATTCCTAAAATAAAACTATTTAAATGAGTTAACTCAATGACCAATATTTACTTGGTCTAAACGTAGATCTCAATACATACACTCACAAACATAAGTATATATATATTTCAGAATATTTTCCTTTTTCCAATCACCAATTTATTTAGAGATATACTTTTAATGATAAATGGATTGTTTTTCTTGTTTTCCTCTCTCGAATAATATTTATAATTTAAAGTAAAACGAAAATTAAATGAGTTTATAATGTTCCAAATGTATGAATAGATATTATAATTTTTCTTCAAACCATTCAAATCGACTCTCAGTAATAACATAAAAAAAATTTAAACTTCTCTTTATATATGTATTCAAAAGTTTCTTTTTCACTATTTTTCAATGATATGCAAATCGAACAAAGCAAAAAATCTATTTGCTTAAAGATAAAACAATAATCATTTTAATGATAACTTTTTTGCTGGATTGTAATTTTGTATGACATTTGTAATTCTCTTCTGTGCAGCTCAATTGTTCTAATTCTCAATTGTTCTAAGATGATTATCTTCTTTCCATAGTTCTGGCGCATTGTACATCACACGTGGCGTCACGATTTACATTTGCTTCCAACAATTTATTCTTTTAATTAACAGGTTTGGAGATCATTATATTTATTCAGTTTTTTTTTTTTAAATTTATAAAAGCCACGTAAAATTTTTTTTTTTAAATTCACCATTGCAAAAAAAAAAGCATTCTTTGAAAATTTAAATTTCATTTCAACTATTTTAGTGGGAAATTTACTTTTTTTACTTGAATTATTTTTAAAATTCAAACGTACGAAGAATGGGTTCTCCTTTAATTTCTTTATAAAATTCAGTTAAATATTTCGTATATGGTAAGAAAAGGCATTTAAAAACGAAAATAGATTAATATTTACTGCACTATATACCTTTTGAGTAATGCTCATCCACCGTATTCTCCATATCTTGCCCCCAGCGACTATTTCCTGTTCTCAGATCTCAAAAGAATGCTCGCTGGGAAGAAATTTTCGTCGAATGAAGAGGTGATCGCCGAAACTGAGGCCTATTTTGAAGCAAAGGACAATTCGTAGTACAAAAATGGTATCGAAAAGTTGGAGGGTCGCTATAATCAGTGTATCACCCTTGAAGGGAATTATGTTGACTAAAAAAAAAAAACTAATTTTGCCAAAAAAAATGTGTTTTACTATGGTAGGTCGGGGACTTTTCAATTGACCTGTTATATATATGAATATTACTTATGTTATTAATTAACTATTGAATTTGAAATCATGTTTTATTTCAATCGTGGCATAATAAGGGAACTTGTGGTCTTGAACCGAGATTAAAAGCAGATTCATCAGGGTAGCAGCAGACGAAACGCAATAACGTCCACTCGCCTCAGGGGTTAAGAAAGAAGAGAAAGAATTTTCCTCTGTTTGGGAAGTTAAAGTAAGTATTATTCAGATCACGTGGTAATAGATGTAGGAATATTTTAGTATTTCATACCGGGAGGAAGAGTCTAGTAGGGGTAGATACGGGGAAAATGCCGACCAATGCAATGTTATTCAACTATTTTTGAATATCATTTTAAAACAGTTTTTTTTACTACTCAGAATTCTCCGGGTACGTTTAACGAAAGCAGCTATTGAAAAATGGAAATTCGAAAAATATTCTGATAAGAGAGTGTTTTAATGAAACGTTATCTGGTTAAAGAGTTATTTATATAGTAGTACTTAACATATTAGAGTAAATAAGAATAAAAATAAATTACTTTAATTTGAATTCGCGTTACTTGTTCTATTACGGGAACACAAATTCTATAATTGTATTTATTAAATTTTTTTTATATCAGATTAGGAAAGAAAGACTTATGTTGACATTGAAATTTATCAGTATGAAATATTTCTATTAATTGGAAGATCGAAATATTATATTTAAAAAATTATTTCACAGTAAATCTTAAATTTAAACAAAACAATATTTTCTTTTATTTAAAACAGATATTAGTGTTTAAGTATCTATATTTTCCTGCCTTTCAGTCACTTACGTCTTATTAGTTTAACCTGTAGTTTTCAATTATATTTATGTTTTTCTAACATAAATTAAATAGAGAAAAAAGTATTTGGAATCATTCATATACTGTTTGTTCAAAGCTTATAAATGATAAGAAAGCAGTTAATACGACTTTCATAATTAGGTATCAGTAACTATTCTTCAAGTATACTAAATAGCATACCAACTAAGCTTCTCAGACAGATTCACTGTAATATATTTTTTTTAAAGACGAAGTAACTTGTCAAATTTCTTTTCTTCCTTTTCTTTCTTTAGCAGTTGATATCGGATATTTTTTCTTAAGCAATGAATTTTATTGTTCACATACACAACGAATTATACAATCTATATAATTACAAAACATACAGCAGAATTCAGAATCGTGTATTTTACTGAGTAACATTTAACTTCTTCCGAAAAAAATTTGAAATGATCAAACATTATAGAAAATGTTTGATGAATGCTTCATACTTAACAATTTGTTTTAAAGATCGTATATGGTTTCTTCTAGGAAAAGTAGATTACTGAAAAGGTCATAAGCTTTTGATTAATTTTCAGGAACTTTCATACTTTTTCCAATGTAGGATCTACCAATTTAACTTAATTGTGAATATAAACGTTTTTTTTTTCCTTAATTGAAATTATTCACGCTAATTAAATCAAATTCTGAGCAACATCTCAATATTTGGTATATTATAAATAAACAGAAATACTTACTTATCAAAATGCGAAATTAAATTTTTAACTGGAATTTTTTGGGGGATTCCGGGAAAAAAAACTCGCAAAAAAATATAACATGCTATTTCTGAAATATATAGTACAAACTTATCAAAAGTATATTTTTGAAGTAACTAACTTATCATGTAATCAGAATTGAAAAATTAATTAAGAAATAATTCTGTTGATACACATATAAAACAAAACCAAAAGCAATTAGAGAATTCGAGTGAATTTCTGAAATACAAACTTTTTCCCAATAAAATAAAAATTACAAGCATGCATAAGAATAAAGAACATAGAATGATAGAATATTTAAAGAAATTTTAAAGAAGTTTTTCTACAATTTAAAAAGTAATTTTGTATATTGTTATCCAAATAATACAAAACATAAGAGGATCGACATACACAATAAGAATATAAATATAATTAGTATACATAATTATAATGTAATTTTTATTTGAATCTGATACACAAATATTTTTGTTAATAGATTTCCTTGAATGTTCATAGAAAAAATGAGATCGATTAAATCTATAAAAACCTGTTTAATAAAATATTAAGTTCAGATTTCGAAATTTATAAATAACTTTTGAAATAAACTTGTAATTTGCTTGTTAAATCCAAGCGTCCAAAAACGAGTGCTTTGGTGAATCAGACACCAAAATTCTTCTTTTCTGCTTTAAACAATGGGAAAGAAAAATAAAGTAAATTTAAATTTAATAACTGTATTTCTTTGGTGGTTTCCCAGTCTCATAAAGCGAAGTTATATAATTTAAAGTTTATACTATCCGAAAAATTTCATAATTCAAGTTACATAGGTTATAAGAATGCTATATAAAATATTATTTACAATTTCATAAGGGAAAACTGAACAGTGATAGAAAAGCTATTTATACGGAATCATTCGAACTTACAGCAAAAGTATAATTGAATTTTTATTATGAAAGATCAACATTTCTATAATGAGTGAATTTAGCTTCATACATGTTAGAAAGGTACGAAAATAATTCTAATAAGTTCTGGAAATTAGTAAAAGTTCCTAATGATAGTAAGCTCTACATTTGTGTCCTAAAATTCATACATAATTGCTAAAGAACTTAATTTTTTTTTTATTTTTGCAGTAAAATATAATGGTGATGATATTGTAAAATATAATGGGTTGAGATACGTGAGTAGCGTTACATTGAAGGAAATTTGAATTGGTCGAGTACACAACTTACATACAGAGCAATTTAAACAATGAAAGATTCCATCTATATGTCATTTGAATATCGTGAACGTAATGTTAATCCTATGCAATTCCTACTACCGTTCTCAAATCATTATTATTTTATCTGCATGAATGGAAAAAAATGCATAATAAAACATAAGAAGAGAAACGGGAGAATAAAACATAATGGAAGTTTCTGTGGAATTACATTTTAGCTCCGATCTTCAAAAGTGTTTGAGAATATTTTCAAAGACCAGAAAACCCGCAAGCGAATCATTTTAAAATGAGGGTAAAATATTCATAAGAATCGGAGAAAAAATGTAATTCTGCAGAAATCTTCATTATTTTTTTTTTCTTTCAGTTGCACTTTCTATATTCAAATAGATAAAATACGGTAGTAGTAAACGATAGATTTGAGGGCGGTAGTAGAAATTCCATAGAATTACGTTCATTAAAGGGGTCAGAAATTACATTCACGAAATCAGTGTGATAGTATACGGGAAACCTTAGTGAATACTTAAAAAGGAATTAACAGAAATTTTGGATAGATCTTATTATTTCCAATAAGATTCTGAAATCAAGCATAATATTCATTCCGAATATCTCCTGTTGTGGTATACTATCCCTAAATTTCTATAAGTAACAGGTCAATTAAAAAGTCCCCGACCTACCATAGTAAAACACATTTTTTTTGGCAAAATTAGTTTTTTTAGTCAACATAATTCCCTTCAAGGGTGATACACTGATTATAGCGACCCTCCAACTTTTCGATACCATTTTTGTACTACGAATTGTCCTTTGCTTCAAAATAGGCCTCAGTTTCGGCGATCACCTCTTCATTCGACGAAAGATTCTTCCCAGCGAGCATTCTTTTGAGATCTGAGAACAGGAAATAGTCGCTGGGGGCAAGATGTGGAGAATACGGTGGAGGAGGAAGCAATTCGAAGCCCAATTCATGGATTTTTGCCATCCTTTTCACTGACTTGTGACATGGTGCGTTGTTTGGGTGAAGCAGCACTTTCTTTTTCTTCAAATGCGGCCGTTTTTCGGCGATTTCGTTCTTCAAACGGTCCAATAACGCTATGTAATAGCCGCTGTTGATGGTCCTTCCTTTTTCAAGGTAGTCAATGAAAATTATTCCATGCGCATCCCAAAATATAGACGCCATAACCTTGCCAGCTGACTGTTGCGTTTTCCCACGCTTTGGAGCGGGTTCATCGTGTGCAGTCCACTCGGATGACTGTCGATTGGACTTCGGTGTGAAATGATGGAGCCATGTTTCATCCATTGTCACATATCGACAAGAAAGCTTGGGTTTATTACGCTTGATAATCTTCAGACACTGCTCCGAATCATCAACTCGTCGTTGTTTTTGGTCAAAAGTGAGCTTGTGTGGCACCCGCTTTGCACAGAGCTTTCTCATACCCAAATATTCGTGAATGATATCATGTACACGTTCAGGTGATATCTTTAGAGTGTCTGCTATTTCATTCAATTTCAATTGACGGTCATTCAAAATCATTTTGTGGATTTTTTTAATGTTTTTGTCGGTAACAACCTCTTTTGGGCGTCCACTGCGTTCACCGTCTTCGGTGCTCATTTCACCACGTTTAAACTTAGCATACCAGTCCGTGATGATTGATTTTCCTGGGGCAGTGTCTGGAAACTCGGCATCAAGCCAAGTCTTTGCTTCAACTGTATTTTTTCCCTTCAAAAAGCAATATTTTATCAACACGCGAAATTCATTTTTATCCATTTTTTTCACAACAACAAAAGTTGCTCACTCTTCACAAATTAATGATCCGAAAGCTGTCAAATTTATACACGCATCTTTTGAGGGTTATGGCTAACTAAAAAACATTTGGATTTAATTCTAATAGCGCCATCTATGTGTTAGGCTGGGGACTTTTCAATTGAACTGTTATCATGAATGTCGTTTTTAGTTTTATTGATTATTAGGGAACATAATTATTATCATTATATTACAAGGACCAGAAAAATGATGTTATATTAATTTATACGATTTAATTAGAATTTAAAGAAGGGAGAACAAAATTAATATTAGATTATATATTAAGGAAAATTAGCGTTTGGCCAAAGATACTGAAATAAATATCTTTCTCAGTATTAATATTTTTGAATTTTTTTTTTTATAATCTTGAGATCTAATTTCTTCAGTGAAATTTTCCAATGTCATTTTTCTAGCTTAGCTTTATTAAGACAACGATAATGTAAAGTACAAACAATATATATATATATATATATATATATATATATATATATATATATATATATATATATACTACTTGCAGAGATTTTGTGTTTCAAATAATAATTGAAACTTTTGTCTAACTTTTATTCTAATAACATTATTTAAAACTTATTTTTTATTAAGTAAATATAATACAAGAAACTCGTAATTTCCTTCAAATTGAGACAATAATTTGAAATCATAAAAATGTTTTATTTATACATGTTGAACACATGCAATCCTTTATTACTTATATCGTATAATTTGAATAAATCTTTCAAAATTTCCAACTAAAATAAGTGAGTAAAAAGCCACAATTCAATTAGAATATAAATAAAATAATGGACCAGAAACAAAGATTTCAGTTTGAATTTAACAAAGATAAAGAATTCAGTGTTCCCGAATGCTAATTAATCTTGACAGTGATTTAATCATATAAATAATAAGAGAAATGTTATAGAAATTATTCATGTTTCAAACAGATTGAAGAAGTTAATTTCATTCCGTTGCTGGGTGTTTAATAGATTATTAATGAACTATTTGAATAATAATTGCATTTTGTACATAATTTTGTATCAGGAACTTTGAAATGAATCCATAAATATTAGAATTTAGATTCGTCAATTATTTGTAAAAGTTTTATACTAATTCATTAGTAAAGAAATTCAATTATTGTTCCAAATACAAGAAATGTTGAATTTTTAAAACAGTCTTTTAATCTTTTGTCTAAAAATTTTATTTTTAAGGGTCAATTTTAACTTTTGTACCTTATTATACTGTATTTATTTATACAAAAAGTATAGGTCAAACTAAAAATTAAAGATACTAATCATTCTATTAATTATTATTTTTATTTTTCTCCACAAAACATTTAATTTTATACTTATTCCCTAACTCTAGTTCCAGGCCCTTTGATTCAAGACCATAAGGTGAGTATAACCTTGAACATTACTAATAATTTTGAACTTATCAAAAGTCTGCTGCTTTACTTTAAATTTTATTTTCAATTCTCTATTGGAGACCCATTCATTTTTAGGTCAATTTACTTATATCATATTTCCTAACCATACTCTCGTTTGGAATATGGCAACTCTTAATTAATTATAAATGACATTTTATCAGCGGAGCACTTCTGTTGTTTAAGGAATTCCATGATTATACACTAGATACGTTTGCCAGATAAGATGACATCAACCGGTTTGTTGAAACATTTAGTAAAGGTTTTTTTTATTCAAGTTGAGGAATTGCTGTGAATGTGATTGAAAAGAATTATGACATGCTTTAAGGTTTCATTATGTACTTACTAACAATCATTCATACTTTTGAAATTCATAAATATATATATATATATATATATATATATATATATAACTTGCTTTAAACATTTAATCTTTATTCATTATGCGTTTTAATATTAATAGGGTCATTTTCTTTTATGAACCTTTGAAAAACTGATTTTAATTATTATTTCTTAAGGTAGAAATTAATACTAAGTTATTATTTTATATAATAAAAGCAAGGATATTACTGATGCAAATAGAATACATAAAAATATTCCAGAAAATTACCTTATTAAAATGAAATTTAAAACTGTATCCCTCTTCGTAAATATTACTAATGATCTTATAACCCACAATTTTTAATGGTGTATCTTAAATATTCTGCATCATATTTATTATTAATTTGAATTAATTTTAAGTATGAAGAATGAAAAGATAAATTAAATTTATAATAATTATATGGTTTGTATGTCATGTGAGTCCCTTGCTAATCGGATCAATGAAGTGTTTACTTCTTCCGTGAAAAAATATGTCCTCGATATTTCCTCTATACCTTGTTTGATAGGGACATAGTTCTTGTCCATCTTGTACGATAACAATGCGACATCTTTGAAGAGTTTGAATCCATAAAGATTCAATTTCTGCCTGCCAATACCTTTTCACTCCAGCCTACGGACCACCAAGGGATTTCTGACTTTATATAGATATACACTAAAGTGTTCTACGCATATTGCTTGGAAATGATAAAAGAAAACAATATCACTCACGGAAAATATTGGAAATATTATTTGCATATCATTTTTACCTCAAAATGATCAAAAGTGGGGGGAGAGAGTCTATCTATAGAAACCGCATTTCTGCTAAAAATAAATTGTTAGACTGTGGTCGAAAGTGAATTTGATTGAAGGTGTTGAGACAGTATCTTGAGAGCCTTTAATCAACGAAATTGTGTTTTTGATTACAATCTGGGATTTAAAATTGGAGTTGGATAACTTAGATATCGATGAGCTTGTGAAAGAGCACCGCCGAGAGCTGACCACCAACGACTTTCTTGAGTCGCATTGTATTTCTCAAAAAGAGATCGCGGAGTAGAGTTTGTCAAAGAATGAGGTAACGAGAAAGCAACAATACCTTGGCGCAATAAAAAATGATAGTATTATTAGAAATTGTTGTATTATTATTTAGAAGAGTTATCCTAATATAAGGTAGTGTCTACGTGAGTGAATAATATATTTAATGATAACACTGTGTCGGAATTTCATAAAATTTTAAAGCGTCAGCAAAAATTGTTTATAAACAGCTTATTAATAAAGACATAAAAAGGTATGTATAATTAATAATAAACATATTATTTCAATTTTTTTCTGGAAATCTAATTCGCATTCAAGCTGGTTCAAACTCGATAAAAGAAACCTAAAGATGATTCACGTTTCTTAATAATGAATATATTAGTATAAGTTTCTTTGAATAGAGATTATGTGAAATAAAAATTTAAATGTTGTTTTCGACATGGAGCGCATTTATTATATTTTACATTAATTTATATGGAAAAAATGTTTCCCTAACGAATGTTAACGAACACCAAATTTCAAGTAAATGAGATCTTAATACATTAAATTGAGGAAAATACGTTCAAGACATGATAACGAAAGTTTTTCATGAGAATATTTATGTAGTTCCTTTAATAACATTTTAGATGAACACAGTTTATAGTTTATAGTTTATTTTAATTTTGAGAAATCTCTCTCTCTCTGTATGTATGTATATATATATATATATATATATATATATATGTGTGTGTGTGTGTGTGTGTGTGTATTTCAAGAGATTCCCGCAATTAATTCCTAGAATGCTGTGTGATATGAAATAATAGAAACTTATTCAAATAAACAAGCCAAACTATATTCTTAAAAAATTCTATGTTTTTAAATTACACTTCCAAAAGGGTTTACTTTCTATTTGAAAAAAAAACCACAAATTTAATTCAAAAGTATATTTGCTACTGCTGGCTTAAGAATGTTCATACCGCTTCCATTTTTATTCAGCTTTATATCTAAAATTCAAAACAATATTTAACAAATTAAAACAAAGCAAAATTGAAGTATATTTCTTTTAAGGGAAAAAATTTAAAAAAAATGATTCACATTCAAAGTTTTCTTATTGGAAATGTATTTCTTCAAACGCAGTTCATACAGTACGTGTAAGACCATAATCTGCTTCGTCTCTAGTGGACATGTTTTTCTTCTGTAGGTTTTTATTAAAGAATGGCTTTCCTGTTTCAGAAATACTTATAACGAGTCCGCAAGGAGATTTTCCTAAAGACTTTTCTATTTCCTTTCAGTTCTAGAAAAGAGTAAAGCCCTCCAGAATGTTATGAATACGTATCGATTTAGAAACACTTCACCAACTTCACCTTTAAGTAGTGGTTCTTCAGATAACTTTGTGATAACTCTACGCTTTCTCTTTCCGTAAAAAAGATTCAGCAATTCGGTTCATACAAATAAGGCTCGTAGGATTTATGGAATAAAAAACTTTATTTCTGAATAGTGTATTCTAGAAGTTATTGATCAATGTATTTCTGTTCAGGGAATTAAAGTTTTCTCGAAATAGAATGACTGAAGTTTTAGAATACTCTTATCAAAATCCAGAATTTTACAGTTGCTACTTATATATTGAAATTCTTATAAAACATAAAATCTCTCTTTAATAATACATAACAACTACTATAGTAGAATTCTCAGACATGCAACGTGTTGCAATATTTATCTTTTGATTCTGAAATTTTGAAAAGAAAGACATAAAAAACGAAAATAAAATATTTTGAACTTTTTCAATTTTACTTGTTTGTTCATGTAATTAGTATTATTAATCACATTACTAAAAATTCAAAGTTAAAAAAAAAGTGTCTAGCCTTCGATCTTAATGTCTAATACTAAGCATAGATAATTGCATTTATTGAATATATAATGATTAAAACACAATGATTTTGAATCCAATAAATGTAATCTGAGCTATGATAATCTATAATTACTTAATCATATTGTTACAGAAATTCTCATGTTTCGAATGGGTATACGAGTGTACTCTTATCTCAAGACCTGCGTGATAGTTTACTATTGAATATAAACAGAGACGGAGTCAAACAATCATTGCAGTTAGGGGGAGGTGATTTACCTTACTAAAGGATATTGGTTCGCTTTTCTTCTTAATGGCCAAACAAGTATTTTAATAATGCCTTTCTGTCAATACAGCCTTTTTTGCTTTGTTCTATATGTGTTCCATAGAATTCATTTTTTGGCTACTTTGCTTTCATCAACCTTTAATTGCAACATTATGCCTCTGTATTGTGAATTTCATATTCACTGTTGATTTTTTTCAGAATCAGGACACAATTTGGAACGTTGTTTAGTTTTGCACACTGGTGTATTTTCTAAAAGGAAAACTGTTTGAGAGAGTTTGTTACATTTGTAGTAGTAAAACTGAGAATTCCAATATCAGACATAGTACATAAAAACAACCATATTCCATGAAACCATCGAAAAAAAACGTTTTTAAACTTAATTTGAAAATGCGTCATGAAAATGTATAATGAATTAATAAATTATGAAGTGACTTTTGAAATATTGCTTTCAATACTGAATATCTTTGAAAGAAGATAACTACTAGATTTTGAAAACTCAGAAATTCCTATTGAAAAAGAAATTTGAAACTATTTGCATGAAAGTCTTAAAATTATCAGAAGAGTGAAGTATGTATATATGGGAGGTAAAGTTATTTACTTCTATCTATTACTATTTAATTAATTTCTATAATTCATTCAGACGAAGTCAATTTAAGTTTCACAAAACTATTTTATTTTAGTGGAGAGAGAGACCACTTCCATACAGTGGGAATTACATCACTCCGCCGTTGGATGCAGATTGTCAGCATGAATATAACAGCAAGAGTGCAAGAGAAGAGAGTGTTTTTAGCTGTGTTTTTCTTAATATAATAGGGAAATTTCACTTTATACGTCAGAAATCATGTGGTATGGATGGAGGGACTTCAAGGGAACATAAGTGTTGACTTAAAGTCAGGTAGGGATCATCTCTACAGGTCTGGACAGTGGGAGAATGCTGATTTTGTGGATTTTAAGAGTGCGTGATTGAATTAAAGAAAAAAGAAAAGAAGGAATCGTATCAGGAAATAAGAATGAATGTTATCTTTTAAAGGAGAGAATGGGCAAATTTTAGAAATTAAATTATTATGGTGACAAATTAGTAGGAATTAATCTAAATCATTACACACACACACACACACACACACACATACATATATATATATATATATATATATATATATATATATATATATATATAATGCATATTAATTTCTTCTTTTCGCTTGGAGAGAATTATTTTTAAACCAAAATCTCTTTGATTCATATTATCTATTATAGTCCTCTTAACAAAATTTAATTCATTTTTAAGAAAATGGAATATTCCTCACTTGTTGACCATATTGCATTTAAGAAATTATTCAATCACTAAGACAATTTCGTTGTATATTAAACTCAAACTTCTAGAGATTTTACAAGATTTCTTAAAAACTGGAATGTGTAATGTGCAAAGAATTAACGAAAGAAGCGAAATTATTCAATCAGTATAAAAATATTTACTTATACATTTATTTAAATCTTCTGAAATTTCACATTCATTCTGAAAAAAAATTATAATGACAATGAAACTGATAATGGGGAAGTGATAGATTCTAATCTACGTAAATTTAGTGATAACCCAATAAAAGTAAGTATCTAGAGTTTTGTACAGCACAGGAGTTAAGAAAACACTAAATTAGCTATTTATTTTTCTTATTTATGTCATCTATATAGCCCTGACTCTCTTATTCGCTGTACTTACAGATACACTGTGCAATGGATTTCCTGAGGTTTTATTCCTAAACTAGACTGTAACCCAAAGCATAAAGTTATATTACTTCTTGGTTTAATATTACATTTGAGTCATGAGATATCTTTCCTTTTAAAATGCAAACTTAGAGAGTGAGTTTTAAAATGTATCTATTTCTTGTTCATCAAAAGAAAAGAACAACAAACATCACTTTTTTAAATATTTACTGTTTCCACTTTATCTTCATTTTATTCGAATAAGTTTACTGCGTTCTTCGAGTACTTTTTATTCTGGGATGGAAAATTCTCAAACGAAGGAAAATGTATAGAATTGGAACGTTTTCTGGAAGAATCTCTTAAGAAATATATATCATGTACAGTATTTATTGACATATAGGAATATGCACGAAATCTTGCATATTTGCATTTTCCTGCATTGAAATGAAGAATAAGGATTTTAAAAAGGTATTTTCCATGGAACTGTTATGAAAACATTTTTCATCCTCGAATAAATGTATATCAGGAACAATAAAAACGCAATATGATAGTGTTGTTTCCTTTTATTTTAGATTTTTGGGTAATGATAATAAAATACAATTATTTAATAGTGATAAATGTTGTGGTAATAACTTTTTACAATTAAAACATATTTAAAAATAAGAAATCAACGTTTCTCAGTAATTAATGGATATATCAGCAAATAAAAACAAAGAGTAGTATATTATTTATCACTCTCAATATAAATCTTCATAATGAAGATACTTTTTATTTTATGAATTAAATATTTTAATTTGCAAAAAAATTCACCAAGCATAAGATCCTAATTTGTATTTTGTATCACTATATACTATTTTTGAAAGAATGATTTTCTTACAGAAATAAAAAAAAAAATTACTGATGGTTCAAATTACTAAAATAATAGTCCATACTTCAAGAAACCGTATGTTTAGTCTCAGAACAGTAACGAGAAATGTATTTAAAATAACAAATAACTGTTTTTTATGTTGATATAATATCTATTGTATATTTTATTTTACATAATTCTATAATTCTACTAACATTCACATTTATAAGAAGATGCTCAAAAGTTTCCTTAATAACGCTAATCTGAGCGTAAATTTAGTAGTACGTATTTCTATTAATAAGGAAACTTCGCTCAATATTATGTGATTTCGGTACTGCATTTATTGTTATCTGGGAAGAAAACTTCTGTCAATACCGAATATTTTTGCCGGAGTTAGTTTTCTTCTGTGCTCATTTTATAAGATGACAGACGTAAGTGAAGAAATCACGAAAGAGTGGTCTCTTATTAGGAAATATCTCATTGCTGTTGAGAAGATGATGACAACTTATAGTAGTGATACTTTAGAGAACATTAAGTGTACGAGTAGGTTATCTCGTTTAAACAAAGTTAACATGCTGATTGATAACGATCCTCTCTCTAAGCTTTCATCAATCGCTCTAATAAATGAAATATCAAGAAAATTTGAAATTGGTGTGCTTGATAACGGGTGACAGATCGTTTAACATATAGAGAAGTTTGCTGTGTTGTCTTAGAGCTCTGTTTAGTGCACTTTAACAGGAGATTTAGGAATGAAAATTGTCGCAGTTATCGAGGCTGCCAAAGTTTTACTTTGGATTCTAAATGGCCAGAAAAAAAAAGAGTCTTCTCAGTACATCAATTTTCAGCCAAAAACGACATGATTCTCTTGCCCGCGCAACTTATTGACCTGACATATATGTGCACATTTTCCTGTTTCCTCGGACAAAGAAGGACATGAAAGAAACCAACTATACGACGCAAAAGAGACAAACAGAAAGGGGGAGGGAGAAAGATATACTATTACAGCAGATGAATACCAAAAACGTTTCCAGTCATACAATCCCCGAATACAAAAAAGTTAATTATAATTGAGAGTGCTTTGAAGTTAATAAGTTTGCTTTGTGAAACAAAATCGAAACATATTGCTGCTTAAAACAAAATCCTCTTTATTTTATGTTTTCTTTATTTGTGTCCTTTTGTACATACCTATAACTTTTTTTTTTTTTTTTTTTTTTTTTTTGAAAATGCATTGTAAAAATCATGGGTTAAAAGATTCACATCTGTCGATAAAAAAGAAACAAAACTAACATCAAATGTTTTTTTTTTCCTTAATAGAATAAACAGACGAAAAACTTTACCAAACTAAGTCTTTTATTTGAAGATAAATTGAATTAATGATTTTAAATATAACAACTACAGAAAAAGAAATGTGATTTACGTGTCTGTGATTTGACTATTTAGATAAAAGAATCCCTGGAGTAAGTCATAGTATTTTCGATCTTGAACTAATTCATTTGGAAGGAACATGAAATAAAAAAAATTATCAATTTTAAAAATATGGTATGAACTTGTAAGACATTTCTAATACTATCACATACAGAATTTTACTTATAGATATCTTTTCTCAAGACTTAAATCGAGTTAACTTAGCACTCAGATGTTGAGACGAAATAGAAATTTTAAACGAAAACAAATTGAATTAATAACAATACTTTCTTCCTATTTTCGTATTATTCACCGAACATAATTCACTTTTACATAATACAAGCTAAATTAATTTAGCTATGAGGGTCATTTTATATATATATATTTATGCTCTTCTCCTACGCTAACATCATAAAATATCATCTATCTATCTTCGCATAAAAATTCAATCTAAGAATGGTCTTGCGTAAAAAATATATTTCTTCAAAAAGTGTAATTAAAAAATAGTTTATTCAATTTATTTAAGAAAAAATTCCAACAATATTTCCTTAATATTTGAATTAAAATGTTAATAACTCTCTATTATCTGGAATCTAACAATAGTTTTCCTATATAAACTAACTTTGAATTTATGCAGTACATGTAATTATTTTTAAGTTTCCTAAGTTAATTAAATTACTATTATTTTGATCTAATTTTGTTCCAAAAACATATTTGTTGAAAAAAAACTATAAAGGTCTCTGGCATAATAAAATGTTGCATTTTACATTGCTGTGTTGTGTTGCAAGAGTTGAATTTAAACTTGCTAAAAATTAAGATTCTGGTTTAATTTTACAGTTATAATTTTAAATGAAATTCAAATGATTCTTTTCTGATGAATAGTTTCACTATTTTTTAATATTATTGAAAGAATGAAAAACTTAATATTTTATAAAAATGTTATAGAGAGGAATTAAATAATCTTTGTATAAGATATAACTAAATTTTGGATATTAACGTCAAGAGTAAATATTTTGAAACATTCATTTTATACACTAATGGATATTGAAAAGGGATGTCTTATGTTTATTACTATTCAGTTGGACCTTAATAATTCTAATTTCTCTTTTTATTCAGCTAGAATGTTTCTGCTAAAATGTTTCAGCTAGAATAAGACAATTTAGATTTTTCTTCCTATGCTCTGTACATGGTTTCGAAGAATGTATGATAAGACCAAAATTGAAACGAAATATGTTTCTAAAATATAGTTTCTAGTAGATGTATTTCGAGAAATTAACTAAATTAAAATGATTCGAGAAATTATTAAACTAATTTATTTTTAATATTTGAAAACTCTCACTAGGGTAATTCTTTTAATGTTGAAAAATTCGCCTAAGATAAGTTTATTGTTTTCTCAAGTATATGAGCTATTCATAGTTGATGGGCCGCAGGAATGTAATATTTAGTTTAGAGTGTTTTTATGTTCATTTAAGAATTCTTTGAAAGTAAGAATTAACAATTTTTTTTAAAGTTAAATAAATATTCAAAAAAAATTTAAATGGAAAAAAATATGAGTTTGAAAAATAAATGTTGATTTCTTTTTGGAATTTTTTTTTTTTTTTTTGCTTCTTTTTAAGTGCAGCATTCCTTTTATTTGGATTTATCTTTCAAAATATGTAATTCTCACTGGAGAAAATTATGTGAATTCTCGTAAATACCTTCATCTATATGTATATTTTTTTATGTAATTATGTATCATAAATCAGCAAAAATAGTACAATATTTAAACCTATTTCAAGTTGTGAAAATTTTAATTGATTAGCTAATTAAATTTTAAAAGAAATTTATTTTTTATTTAATAATAAAATCTCAGGAAATAAAGGCATAGCACATGATGATCTAGCTAGTAGTAGTCTTGTTAATGTATTCACACTAATATGAATAAAAATATGTGAATAATAAAAAATATATATGGTTTATGTACACTCCTCTAGATGGCGCTTTCTTGTGTCGAAAGAGTTTTATGTTTTTTTTTCCGTATCAGGGAGAGGAGCAGAAACCCTCCTGTTAAATGTGAAGTCTATGTTAAACATTTACTTTTAAGCAGAGTTGTCATGTGTTGGCAACTTCTTATAATTAATTTAGTTTCTTGACTGTTGTTGGCATCCTTGGTGGAATTGTTTTGTAAAAGTTGTTCGAATGTAATTTCTGAATACTGAGATGAACGTATGATGAACATGTACTATGGTGTACCTAATTCAATGCACATCGTTGCCTAAAGAAATAAATTTCATTTTGTTTTATGAAAATTAAGACAGTCCACTCTAACTTATTTATTTTATAATTTATTTTATCTGAACTAACCGCAGCAGCAGTTTAGGTGTACAGGTGACTCAGTAATTTTTCAAAATAATTATAAGCCACTTGCTAAACCGATGTTTTTCATTTTTTTTATATTTCTTAATTAAATTTAATGCGAACGAAAAATATTATTCATCAAATTGAGAACTTAGAAATAATTTAAAAATTGCAGATCGTAAAAATTATATTAAAATTTATGATTAAAGAGGAAACATTAACATTGGTGAGAATGCGTTACATTCCTAGAATAGTAAATTGAATATCTCCGTTTGTAGAAGTATTTCACGTAATTATATCTTACGTAATATAGAATAAATTATAAGTTCTTTAGTTATTTATGATAATTTTATAAATTTCAATTCTAAAAACCAATTAAAAATATAAAAATTATGCAATGGAATAATTATTGCACATTAAATTAAAACTTTTTTAAATAAATGTAAGTAATTATTTGTTACATTTTTATTTAGTTCATTTCTTTTATTTAAACTTATATATATATATATATATACATATAAACTTTTATTAAAATCATTAAAATATTAATTTTTAAGTGGATAGGTAATAGCTTCATACATCCTGAAATATTTTTAATATAGTTGACTTGATTAGCTATTAATTTTCAATCTAGATTAGCGAGAAAATATTTCTTTCTCAGAATCGGTATATTTGCGTATCTCTTGTTAAATGTGCTCTTTTATTAAGAAGCTAATTCTTTTCTAAGCCTTTATTATAGTTTTTGTTCATTTTTGTCTTAAATAGTTTATATGTTAACGTGATTACATTTATTGTTTTATACCTTTTGGTACCCTTATAATTTCTGTTATCGATATTAACTGTAGCGTCTTGTGGTTCTAAATTTTTGTTATATGCTTTTTTTTTAATTTTAAATTATTTGGGGAGTGAGGTGGCTCTATCCTATTATACTAAGTATAATCCGCTCCACAGGCCGAAGCCGGTTACGAATTTCGATTACTTTATTTTCATTTTTTTATACTTTCCTGTATTGAGCATATTACAATATTTTCTTGAGTATTTCTTGAGTACTCATTCGAATATGTATATATATGAGCATATACATATTCGAATGTGTTAAATGTCCACCTTTGTAGTTTTACTCTCATATACATTTTGTTCTTTTACATTTTAGAAATTATTACTTACGAATATCTGTAATAGTTTTTGAATATGATTTTACTCTAATAATGCTACTTATGTTGTATTTCTGTTAATTTTACTTAATTATATTTTCTTGTAATTTATTTTGTGGGAAAGGAATCTGTTATTTGATTATAACATTAAACGAAAATACTTTGACATAAATATTGCATTTATGATATGCGTCCCAAAGCAGAAAACGACTTGCTTATAGCTTATGGAAACCAAAATCACTCTTTTAAAACATTATGTGGTTTCTTCGAAATAGATAATTTTTCCAAAACCTACATATTATGATATCAGAAGAAGAAATAATTTCTTTTTTATTGTGAGGAGACGGAAATAACAAACACCAAAGAGGACTTTCTTGAAATGGTGAAAAACTCGATTGTTTATCAGTAAAAGCATACTATTTTTAAATTTGAAAGCCTTTTGAAAAATTATTAAACTATTTTAATTAATATTTATTTCGCAAATTTGCAAGCGATAATTTATATACACTCACGCAAAGATTCAAAATGATTTGTTCAAGTCTAAAATTGTGATGGCTCTATCCGCGATCTTTTCACAAACAGTCCTCTTGGGGATTCTTCGGTCTTTAGAAATTATTTTTATTAGAAAGCTTCCTTCGAAGAAGAGAGCGTGATCATGCAAATTAAGACTGATATATATATATATATATATATATATATATATATATATATATATGTATATATATGTGTATATATATATGTATATATATATGTGTATATATATATGTATATATATATATATGTGTATATATATATATGTATAGATATATATATGTATATATATATATATGTATATATATATATATGTGTATATATATATACTAGCTGATACCCGCCCGCTTCGCTGGGCAGACGATAATATTATATTTTGGAGCCTATACGTAAAATATCAAGAAATTGTTCAATTTTTAAATGATAATTATAATCTGAATTTAAAATTTTTAGAAATTGATTGTCTGTAATAATGGTTATCCACGACTTTCAAACATATGAGAAAAGTATTCAATTGTTAATAGTTTATCAATGAAAATGTAATTTAGTCAGTAAATCTGTCGTTGAACAGAATTCCGCATCACCGATGCGGTACTGTGTAGTCCGATGCGTTCCCATTATTCTACATGGCGGTCCTCAGTAGTTAAAACCATGTAAAATTGATAAACATAAAAATAAAACATATTTATATGGTATATATATATATATATATATATATATATATATATATATATATATATATATATATTTATTTATTTTTTAAACCTGTTGAATCAATTTTTTTTGTGTATTACATTTTTATTGTCTTTATTTTGAATGCATAGAAATTTGTGAGAGTAACAACTAAATTTTTATTTTTTATGATATCAATTTATTTATCTTAATTATTACATTCATTATTATTTTATCTTATTCTAATTTCTAGAAATAGGTAAATATAAGAAAAATATGAAATAATATGCCTACATTTCCAAAACTTCTCTGTAGACAACATTCTTCGTTCGTTTTTCTGGTTGAAGGATGATTAGATTTTCAGGTGAATTAACTCTTGAATATGCCACTTAAAATTGACCATGTGAAAAACAGTCACTTTGTAAATCTACACCAGCTAATTTTAAACTCTGCCCTTGTGCTTTATTGATAATCATCGCAAAGCAAACTCTAACTGGAAACTGCAAACGCTTAAATTCAAAATGTTAATCTGATGGAATTAATGGTATTCTTGGAATGAATATATTTTCACCCTCATACTTTCCTGTAAAAATAGTCGCTTCTATAACGTTTTTCCTTACAGTTTTCACTTTGAGTCTGGTGCAGTTACATATTTTAGGAGGATTTAAATCACGCAACAACATTATTGGTGTTCCAATCTTTAGGTAGCCTAGTGGTCAAGGTTTCGGATTCGTGCCCGGCGGTTTTCGTTCAGTTGCGGGTTCGATCCTTGG
Source organism: Nephila pilipes (assembly GCA_019974015.1). NCBI lineage: Eukaryota > Metazoa > Arthropoda > Arachnida > Araneae > Nephilidae > Nephila > Nephila pilipes. Next base: position 53,382 of record BMAW01034197.1, read on the forward strand.
CCGCCAAAGACCCGCCGTGTAGCCGGGGCTGATGCACGTTAAATCTGTCGGGGCCTATATTCCTCCCGTTGGTGTGGTGTGGATGTTAGGAGAGGGGGGTGCCAGCTCAGGTGTCGTCCTCGTCACTTGACCGTGGTTCAAAATAATTATATTAAGAAAATGTTCTGAAAGCTGATCTTTATGGTTAAGAAGACTATTCAAAGGTTCAGGGTAGGATCTAATAGCAGGAAGCTGGACTTGATCACCACTGCAGCACATTCCTGGAGGTTCTTCTATCCATTTTAAAGGATGGCACATCGAACAGGGCAAACGTTTTCCGATACTGGCGATTTTATTATTTGAATAGTCAATATCTTTTACATATATATATTTAAAACCAAAGCTTTAGAAGTCCATGGCACTAATTAAACATTTGATCTTTTTTCATTGTATTTAATTACAGCTGCCCGATTCACATGGGGGTTATTAGAGAAATATTTTCGTACTGCTGCTCTATGTACTTCAGGATGGCTTTTAGTATATTTTTAAGCAGCTTCTCTATGTATTTCAAGATGACTTTGAGTATACTTTTAGCAGCTTGCCTTATTTGTTTATATCTAATTGAATTTGTGAATATTTTTCTTCTTCTTTTTTACCTTTATTTAATTGAAGAGATATTACATCATTAATAATCGATTCACTTGAACTTGATAAATTAATGATAGATATTGAGTGAGTCTTTGAAAGTAGCACAGATACATTTTCTTGAGGCTGAAACACTAAAGATGACACATTTTCTTCATTTTGTTTCACATTATCATCACCAAGATTAACTTTACTTCTATTTGTTAATCCAACTATTTCAATATAGACGTCAAAATGACCACTATTATAGTTTCCCGTAATACGTAATCTTTTTTCCCCCTGAATTCTTTCCCCGACAGAAGCTATAAGGCAGACACCTTGATACACTTCGAACTGATAGGGAAATAGCTCTGCCGCCGCCATAATTTCGCAAATAGATCCATACGTCTTTGGTTTACACATTTCGGTAAAATATAAATCGTTAGAATTATAAGGAGCGCCAGATAGCATTTGAGTGTAGCATTTAAACCGATCCCAGTTGTCAAACACGTGAGAAACAATAATATTTCTCATTTTATACGCCATCGATATGTCACCGAACACCAGCAAAGACAGAGACGAAAATAAACATGCTCCGTCGCCAAGAATTTTAAAAACTTTGAAAGGAGCAGGTATTCCATCTATCCAAATATATTCAACATCCATTATTAAAACTATAACTGAAAAGTAAATATGAAAAATCAATTTGTATTAACCAACAATGAAATACTTTTCAAGTTAAGAAATATAACCGAAATTAATTTTTTAAAATCAAATTATTTAAAAATTCAACAAAAAATACTAACAAAAAAAATGAAGTATAATAATATTTTTTAGCAAAAAGTCACCCGTATTACGTTATTCTTTTTGCGAAGGGATAGCTCAATTACGCTAGCAGCATATCTGGAACTGCAATTGAATATGACAAAATAACTCTTAAAAGTCATACCATTAAAAATAATTCTGTATTATGAAAACGATAAAATATCCAGCCATTTTAAAAAATCAAAAACATTTATTTTCTAGAAACCAAAAACTAAAAATAGTCAAAATACAGAGAAAAAAACTTTTGCATAAACATTAGGTTACAATTAATGCGTACATGGAAATAAATATTTTGATAGCTACTTATTTTTTTATCAATGACATGAATAACATACCGTTATTATTTATTTGTTAAAAGCCAACTTCAACATCTTCGCAAGATTGCGTTTAGATTTACAAATGTAATTTATCAATCATTATTAATAATAAAATACTTTCTCATAAATTTAAAACTTACGCTTAGGTTCCACAACAATAAAAAATTATACTTTGCTCAGCAAAGCGATCGAAATCAGCTGGGGTTACCATGGTATAGCTTTTTAAAATTCACAATGCAAGGTCATTGAAATGCTTCGACTTGGCGGTGGAAGATATTTGGTGATAAATCTCTAAATGTAGGAATTTCGGAGCTCAACATTTACATTATATATGATAAATCTATAATACATCCTACATAGCGGATTGTCTTGGGTGTGCGCTATTCCGTAAGAAGTCGCAATTTTAGTATTTTTCAAAATCCCGTTCTTGCCAATCCTCCATCAGCGCCTCAATATTAAATTATTTCCATTTCGCACGCGCAAATCTCGCCAAGTAAACTTAATTGGTAGCAATGCACAGAATACATATATAAAAAATATATTCCGTTTGGCGTCGGTCATATCATTTTTGGCGATAAAGTCGCCAAAAATGACATAATTGATGGATAAGGAAAGATTAACGGATGAAAATCACATTTTGGATAAGAATTCCGTAAAACCCGTTCTTAGTGAGTGTCTACATTGCAAAATGAGTTACTATACTAAATTTCAAGTCAATCGGTTGTATAGTTTTAGAGATATCGTGATGAGTCAGTCAGTGGTATTTTGCTTATATATATATAGATGTGTGTGTGTGTGTGTGTGTCTTAATTTGCATGATCACGCTCTCTTCTTCAGAGTCTTCAGAGGAAGCTTTCTAATAAAAATAATTTCTAAAGACCGAAAAATCCCCAAGAGGACTGATCGTGAAAAGATCGTGGATAGAGTCGTCACAAAATAACTTTTAAAAGTTAATTTTCCCCGGAACGAAACTAAATTTATTATACAAAATGTTTGAATTCAGTTGAAACAAGGTTTAGTCAAAATCCTAAATTTTCCATTACAAGACAATATTTAAAGTTTTCATTTTCAATCTTCAATCCACTTTACATTACAAGATTTACATTTGCATTTACTTTATTAATTTTATTGCTACAATTATATGACATCACATCCAAAAAATACTCTACCGCACTTTTATAAGGTAAATTTTACTCTTTCGGTTTCGGAATGGATAATATCCAACAAAACACTTCACGAAGTATTACAGCCAACACTGTAAAAATATCTCATAAAAGAAATATCATTCAGCATTATACAGAATTCATAATAATAACGGAATTCGTATAACTTCTCTATGTGTCTGGAAAAGAAAAGTGCTTCTTATTTATTATGCATCATCCCTGGTGTCAAGAGCATATGAAACTTGATATGAGTATTCTCAGACATCCCATTCTATGGCTGTTGAGGAAAAATTCTTTATCCGTCACTATAGCATACAAAAGATGACAAATCTCTTCGTCTGTATATGAAAGAATTTACCCTTTTCCATATGCAATTTTATTACAATATATTAGTATGTGTATAAGAATTCAAGAATCTGTGAAATATTCCTCAAGCTTATATAGTATTTTATTATTCTACATCTATTAGGAATGCTATGAATTTCCATTGTGAGAAACCAAATTAATGTCTAATAATTGATACGAAATTACAATGATTTTATTTCAAAAAATGTCTTTAAAACTGCATTTAGAACGATTAGAGTAAGAATATACTCACAAATAACGCAAAAATAAAATAGATGAGTTAATTTACTCAAATCTATCATATACGCAATTTCATATTCTTATTATTTCTGAAGTATTTAGTATAACCTATGTATTGAATAGTTAAAAATAATATTTTTTTTTAACAAAAATGAATACCTTTCGCTACTAAAACTGTTCATCAAAATAAAATAAAATAAAAATATTCGTAATAGAATGTTAATTCCATATATTAAAGATTACGCTTCTTTTGACGTTGCTAAGTCAGTGACTGAATAATTATATTCACTGAAGGAAACTGTGTATGACTTTTAATAAAAGGTACAGTTAATTACGTGAATCAATTCTAAAATCTTTACATATGGAAAACATTATTAAACTAAATTGAAAACTTCTTGTATGCTTTAATTTTAATTGTAAATTTTCATGTGAGTTTAGAGAATATATACATCTTTCTACGAATTCAGTTAAAAATTTAAAATTTTCAATAAATTTAATTGATACTAGTTAAATAATAATTTTGAATTTCTCGATCCAAATTAATTGCAGAGAAAGCTGAAACACATGTCTCAAAGTCAAAATAAAACCCTTTAGAAAGTAGTAAATTTAATTACTAAAATTAAGAGAAAATTAAATTATAAAATTGTTTTTTCAGAAAGAAATTAATTTGAGAATAAATTATTTTGTGATTTTTTAAACAATAAATTTTCTTTCAGCAATTATGATAAATTTAATTTTAATATTTCCTGGACTTGATGCATTTAAGTAAGTTTATCAATATTATTATTATAGTTATTCATCATAATTATTATTATAGTTATTCATCATCATCATTATTATTATAGTTATTTATCATCATTTTATTATTATGATTATTTATCATAATAATAAAATGCACTACATTAAATTGATGAGTGCACTTTCAACTCTTTAGTGATGTGACTTAACTTTGCATGGTTAGCGATAGCAATATTTAACATGATTATGAATATTATAAGTGCCATTGTAAAGACAAGATTACAATAAAATCACATCTTAAAGAAATAAAATGTATTGATTTTTGTTCACTTATGAATACAGTAGAAAATTTCATTAAAAATCAGTAAAAATAATCAAAAATATTTTTAAAACTTTAATTAAATTAAACTCTATTAATACAAGAATTCTAAAAATGAATTACTACCATACATTAAAAGTATTCCCTACATTCTTTCAGCGTAAAACAAATTATTCTTCAGAAATTTAAATTTACATATTTACTGATATATAAATGACATTTGATTAAATTGTTAAAAATTTACCGCAAGCATTGGGCTAAATCCAACTCCTCCAGATGATTAGAAATAACGTATCCGACACACATCTATTTTCATTCCAAAGCACATTTAGGAGACTTCTTTTGATATATTTCAGATTTCAATAACATCACCATAAAACCTTTTTTCGCAGGAAAAAGCAACTGGAAGAAATTATGAGGTAATAATAATATGATATAAATGTTTCCACATAAATATTTCCTGTTGGATTTATTTACAAACTGCTGTACATGGTGTAGAAGCTATACTTTCACTATTACATATTGATACGCGGATTTCTGATAATCTTACCCAGCATGTTGTAACATTTCATAAGATGAGAAACATCAACAAACCGTTTTTTTCTGGTAGGTCGACGTTATTTACCGAGCACACGCGCTCGATTTCTTTACGTACATTTTATAGAAGAATTATTATCTCAAACTACATTCATTCTATATATTTCCAGAAATATTTTTATGCAATACATGCTTTTCGCAAAAGAATTACATTTAAGGCTAAACTAATAGTTCAGAATGTTACAAAGTGATATTTATTCTCGGAGTTATAGATATATATAACTCCTTGCTTTTTTCATGCAGAGAAGTTTTGCCAGTCATATGTAAAAGTTCATACGTAAAAGTTCTTTTTTTTAATATAAATATCGCAAAATGCTATTTTATTTCTAAAACATCAAAGTACAGGAGTACATATGCATTATGCAAAATATTAGCATGAAAAATATTCTACTTATTCAAATTTCATGTGCAATAAAATAGTTTGATAAAAAACATTTTTTTCTCATTTAACAAAAGATACATATTTATACTTCAGCTATACGTTATTTCTCTACCAAAGATTTATTTATAAGGTATAGTTTTTCTCAACATATTTTAAGAATTCATAAGACATTTAATAGCCTAAGACTTTCAAAAACGAAAAACTGTCTTAAATCTAGATAATATCAAAATTTCTGTGATTTATTGTTATTTTCATTTGTTTGCCAATGTTTTTATTTAGTCTACGTTTCTTCACCTAGTAGGATTAAATACATTTTTTATGAAGTCAAATGGACATCACATACTATACGATAAAATCAAGAATATCAATAATATTTATCTTAATTTTCAATTAGCATTTAACCTAAATTTAATTACAGATCTTTATTGAATGATAGTATTTTGAAACACGATTATAATTACACTATAAATTTTTCTCAAGTATTTTTTAAACTACTGCTTAATGTAGTAATGAATTATTTTTTGAAGTAGTGGCAATATATTTTCTATCACTAACAACTCTCTGTCTATGGAAATTGAAAACATGATTGTAATTTGCAGAATAGTTTTAATCAATCCATATATTGTTCTGAAGCATTTTTTAAACTACACTTCAGTATAATGTAGTAATGAATTTTATCCCTGAAATAGTGATAATACACCTTCTTACCTGAGCAATTACCTATAATTGTATTCCATTTTGAATATTTCATTATGTTTCACTTATTCTTCAAAACAATTATTTTTCACTTAATTAAAACTCTTTTCGATTTTTAACCGTTATCATTACTTGAGTTTAATTCATTAATATTTTAAATTGTATTGTTTTCATTCAAAAAACATATTTACACATTCTTATCATACATCATAAAAAATACACACACAAATGACATGTCTGCCATTTTGTGCATACTATTGCAAAAAATTTGTATTAGAATATTAGGAGGTACATTAAATTATTCAAACTACAGGAAGAAATGTATTTATTAATTATTCTGTGTTGATTGTAAATAAAAATCTTTCATTCCAGAGAGAAAAACAACTACTGACAACATTATGACTGACTAAGATTACCAGTATAAAACATATGTAATTAAACACAGGCGTGATACAGATTGGAGTAACTTAAATTCAGATTGATTTTAACTGAAGTTATTAAATTAGAAACGGATATAATTTAATCTGTGTGATTGAAGTAATAATAATATATAGTATTACAAATGAACAATGTAAATTCTTATATGAAAATATCTGTGAGATTCACGCACACAAAAAGTTTCTTAACTATTTTAGTTTAGATAAGAGAAGGTTATTGTAATATTGGTACATCGGTGTTCAACTTTCTATACCTTGATTTGTAATAAGGCTTATAAAAAAACTTATTGAGGAATATATATATACTGCTTACAAATTATGTCGCATCGTTTAATATATTAATTAAATTTAATATTGTTTAATTCAATTAGTTTGTAGAGGGCAGTTGACTTTTTATAGAATGGAAATATCATCACACTCATCAAACATATCGTAACACCATCCGAAAGCTATCTAGTCTCCTTCTCTCCTTCCAGTCTATCTCTCCACTCTTTCACTGAAACTGAACACTTTTCACGTCTGAACTCGTTTGAGGTTGCAGACGAGAAACATCTTCACCTGTCCATTCTGATGCCCTCCTCGAATGTAGGAAGATGATCATCTTCATAAGAACTGTGTAGAAAACGACATTCACTTTTATTAATCAAATGTGTAGGATAACAACATATTTCAACTTCCTAAAAGTAGACTATAAACATCTGAATATCTCCGTATTAATATATGCTCTCTCACACACTCACAAGCATATATTTATACACTCTATAAAAAAAAAGCACGAAAAAGGAGTCCTCCGATGGAGACAAAAATTAATGGATAGGAAAATTAATTATGTACAGAATAGAAACTGATTAAAATTTCAGAAAAATTAAATGATTTATTTCAAAGGTATATAGTTATAAAATAACGTGCTCAATAAGATATTTACCCACCTCTAGCCTGAATGCAAGCTGCCACGGCATAGAATGATAAAGTTCCCTGATGATCTCCTGCGGTATTTCTTGCCAAATGTGCTCTAATTATCGGGCTAGGTTATCAATATTCCCTGGTAGATGCAATCGCCATTCCATCATATCCCAGACATGCTCTATTAGAGAGTGATCTGGAAGGCCAAGGAAATGTTTGACAAACTGTAAGACAGTCCATAGCAATACGTGCTGTATAGGGTCTGGCATTATCTTGCTGAAAAATAAGGCCAGAGTACTTCAAAAGGAACGGTAGCAAAACAGGTCTCAGAATATCGCCGACGTACTCCTATGCTGTAAGTGTGCCTCTATTGACGACCAAAAGGGTCCGGTTACCAAGGGAAATAGCACATCAGACTATAACTCCTAGTTGAAGGCCTGTGTGGCTTGCAATAGCGAAAGGAGAATCGTCACGCTGACATGGGCGTCTCCAGACACTTCTTTGATCATCGTCAGGACACAGTTGGAAGTTTAATTCGTCGCTAAACACTATACGTCCTCATTTAGCATCATTCCAACTTGATCGAGCCAAACACAATTGTAATCTGGCTCGACAGTGTGCAGACGTGAGTGGCAGGTGGTGTAGTGGTCTGTATGAGGGTAGATTTCGCTCTATCAGCCGTCTGTGAATAGTTATGATGGACACTCGTGTGCGGGTCGAACTTCTAATGGTTGATAACAATGAATCAGGTGCTGTGACAGCTCAACTGACAATCACTCTGTCCTCCCGATCGGCTGTGGCCCTAGGTCGACCTCTACCATCATGACACTGAAATCTGCAACTGTCCACCCATTTTTGCCAGCACCTTGTAATCGCCGCATCACTTCGACCCATATGGCAAGCGATTCTCAGATTTGCCAATCCGGCCTCTTTCAATCCAATCATACGACCTCTTTCGAACTCTGACTGTTGCTCATAATGAGCTCGAATCCTGCGGTGAGACATTTTTTCAGTTGTTGAAAAGTATCCTAAATTGCAATGTGACAGAAAATGTGACCATTAGATTGAAAATCGCTTCTGATGTACGCCTGCTGAATGCACAGTTCCGATACGCTGTAGCTTTTGCTAGTAATTAATTGGACACCACATTTTAATCTTTTGCATATTGCCTAATATTTTTGCATACAAAATTTCATTACAATCAGACAAATCCTTCTTGGGGTGTCATTTTTTTGTTATAGACTCTCGCTCTCTCTTTCTCTCACTCTCTTTCTCTCTCTCTCTCTCTCTCTGTATATATATATATATATATATATATATATATATATATATATATATAATTCTTATTAAGAATTTGTTTAAATAATTCTTATTCCAAAAGATTGTTTTAAAATAATAATTAAGTATCGAAACACGTGACCTAAAAATAGACATTTCTCGCTTACAATTAATACTTGACTGATTGATAAATTAATTTTAATTTTTTTTTCTTTTATATTCGACTGCTTTTTCCTCTTAATAAAATAAATAATTCTGTTTACATAGCTTAATACGAATTCATTTGATTAATCGCCTTTCCTTATTTAGAATTATTTGCTGCGTATTATATTATTTACAAACATTAAACATTTTAATTTCAGCTTATTTATTAGAATTTGTCTTATTGCCTTAATATTATTTCCTTATAGAAGTTGTCTTAACTATGTTGTAATACCTTACTTTTATATAATGTAATTATTGAAACTCAGATCTTATATCTTACTATTTTTGTGTCCACACACTCTTTAATATTATAAATATCGCTAAAACACTTAGAATTCTTCTGTTTTTCTGTTTCAAATTCTTTATTTTTATTCAGCAACAAATAAGCCCCCATTATATCTTCGCTATTCATTCATGATGCATATCGTTACTTGAGTCAAAAGTTAAGAATTGTTTTTTGCTTTCAATATATGCGAAATCATTTTTTTTCTTCTTCTCTCTCCAGTTCTTTGTCTTGTTTTACTTCTGCAATTTTGAGTAATGAGAAACACTTTTAACTTATTTTTTTTACTTTGAAATGGATTTAACTAAAACGATATCTCTCGTTGAAAGACAATGGGTTCTTTTATAAATACAAACCATTAGGAGAATAGGATTTGGCTTAAGTTTACGCAGTTTAAATTTTACCGCATTTCAAACATACTGCAATCAATATTCTCAGCATTCCTTAACTGAAAAAAAAAATTCGAGATGCTACGTCATTTTAATCCTGCATTTGCACAATTCGTTTCTCAAATACTCTTTTCGAAAAAAAGAATGTATTAGCGAATATTATGAGTCTTATTAATATGAATTTTCTTAAAAGATTACCAGAATCAGAATTTATTCGGCATTAATATATTTTGAATATTGCCTGCCGTAATAAATATTATAAAAATTATATAGATGTTATATTGTAAATTGCTAAGTCGTGTTATGGCCAATTAACTGCTTAATTTACCATCAAAATATCAGATAATTGCACCTTTTTCACCAATACTTTTTTTGTAAATTATTATTTTATTTGTATGTACAGTGTAAAATAACGCATATAATTTATTAAAAAAAATCTTGTTTCTTTGCTAAAAACTGAAAATAATAATAGACATATTTCATCAATCCAAGTTAACCGACTTTTAAAATTTCAATATTTATTAAATAATTTTCCCTAAATAGTTAGAGTACAGAAAGATGAGTAATAAAAGAGATACTGATTACACAGGACAACATACGTATAGTCCAGTGTACGTAAAACACACTACTAGTAAGAACCTACTAGGACGCTTCCCTGCAACTTTTCTCTTATAAGAAAACAGATACATTTAAAGAAATTTCATCAGTGAGCCAAAGGATGCTTAAACAATGACCCCCTTAATCTTCATGAGCTGTTTGGCGATTTCTGCTCTAGGCAAGAGTATCCCCTTTTGTGAATAATTCAGATGCTCTGTAAAATTTACCAATGAGCATCAATTAAGTTTTCAAATAAATTCTCAGTGATTTGGAGATTTTGAAATTCTTGGAAAAACTGTTTACGTCCTTAGCCGAATTGTTTAAACAGGAAGAATGGGTAATAAATTCATATGAAAAATTAAAGTGTTCATTAATGAAAGGATTTAGTTACTGATGAAGTTCTACACAACTGTATTCGATGCTAACTAAGAAGCACTTAAGAGGAAAAGAATCTGTCCAAGAGATTTATTTATAATTAACTAAATATCAAATCATGATTACATTGAGAATTCGGCTTTAAATGATTACATTATTCAGGGTATTTCTGATTTTGTTGTAACAAATGTATTTTGTAGGGATCGAAAAGCTAAAGGAAATTTGGAAAAAAAATTCTTAAAAGTTTTGAAAAATTAAAAGATAATAAATTAAATTTATGGGATATTTGATAAAGCTTATTAAAAGATAATAACTTAAATTTATGGGAAAATAATATTCAGCAGGATAACTTTTATCTTCAGGCTTTCAAATCAAACGTTTAAACTCTAGAAAATAAATTTAATTCAAGATATGATGAATCAAATATTAGAAGAAATGTTATTTCATGTCATAATTGTAATGAATACGAGCACCGAAGGGCTAATAGCCATAATAAAACTTATGGAGAATAAAATGCTAGAAGTGCGAATCATTCGGTCATATTTCGAAACGTTACCCTCAAAGAGACGTAAGTAGAACTTTAATTAGCAATTTAGGAAACTTTTTTAATAATTTTTACAAAGTATTCGAAGTTTGGAGGGAGAAAATAAATACTTTGCTTGATAGTGAGAGTTGTAACGTCCCTTTCTACCTTATTTAATTCTACAAACGTCTTTCAATCTACTTAAATTCAATAAATACTAGACTCCAATTGCAGGTACGTTCGAGCAAGATAAAATACTTTATTTATCACTGAAGTATAAATAAAGTCAATCTCTCTCGAATCTCTTTTAACTATTATATCTTAGATTGTGTTTTATAAATAAGATTTTAGCTTACCAAATTACTCGTTCTGATTCCAATAATTCTCACTAATAGTTGCTTGTTATTTTACTTAGACTAAGATTATTTATAATATTTCAATACAATTTACAAATACCTATCAGCTTGACGTTATCTCTTATTTCCCTTCATTTCCTTTTCAATTCTATTTCCTTTATAAATCACTATATCTATTTCAATTCGTTTTACTTCTATCTTCATCTAATTTACCAAATCAAATTTCGTTTTGGTTAAAAAGAAATTTTAATTTTATGCAATTCACATTCAAATTACTATGAAGTTCCCCAGGTCAGTGAAAAGAAAATTGCGAAAAGCCCAAATTGACGAGAGACGTACGGACTTCAGTGAGTATGAAAAATTGGATATCCTGAATTATAATCTGACTGTACAAAATTGCAGGGTATTCTAGAGGTAAAAATAAATCCACAAGTTAATTTTAACTATTGCTTGATAATTATGATTTTAATGCTAAAATGTATGTGTTCGCCATTGATTTATTTGATTCACTATTTATTAACGTCACACTTAGAAGCAACAAGAGGGCGAGTAGTGACGAACCTCCTAATTTTGAACCTCGGTCAAGTGACGACCCCTGAGCTGTCACCTCCCTCTCTAAACTTCCACTCTGTGCCACGGGGGGATTTGGGACTTTGTTCAGAATTAACGTGCAAAGCTGTGTTGTAAATTTATAATCAGAATGAATGTTTAATTGCAATTAAAATATCTATAATCGGAAACGAAAGGCATGTTATTGGTAAAGGAAACTAACTTCATTGTTATTTAGCACAAACTGTTAATTTATGACTCAAGTGTGTATGTCGTACCGGAGAAACTTGTTATTTTGAACGCAAGCAGTGATAACTATACACCATCAAAGGACCTGTGTCTATCCAATAGTGTTAACAAGCGTGTTAATAATTGAAATGGAGAAGGTAAAGAAAATTTCATATACATAATTAGATAATTCTGTTAAGAAAAAGGTAATAATTTTGACGGTAGGGAGCTAAAAATTATTCCCGGAACAATGAAGAAATCAATTTATTAAAACATATGTGAAAATCTGCGAGAATAGTTACTAATGGAAGTACATTGTTCAGTATTATAGACCAACCATACTCAGCCTCCCCCCCCCCGTGCCACATACACATGACAGCTATTTCTCATGAGCCGCAACTAAAGCATTAATGGAAAAACGCAATATAAGGTTTAGTTAATTATAATCCAAAGTAGTTATATATAAATCAAACAAATACATTAATGATACTTTTGGTAATGAGAACTCTTTTTAACAACCATATTTAGATCCGGCTTGTAACTGCTACGTGCTTTTCTTAAAATGTCATTCAGACAATAATCAGTAAATCAGTTTCTATATATATTCCTTGCATATTTTATTTTGAAATACGTCAATTCATACAGATATATAGACACGAGTATCATAAACAAAATTTTGGTACATTTTTGTAAAGTGTTATTTTGTTCGGGCACAATTTTCCAAAATTTAGCGTACTTCAGTTCGTCCCTCTTTTAATTAAAAATAACTAACAGATTGGTCTTGTTTTTCATATCAATAAGCTGATAAAATAGCTCTGCGTAGTCACATCTTAATACACCAGCCAGGTGTGATACTATTGCTGGTTTCAAGTGCCAGATATTTTCTACGAGAAAGAGTCTATTCTTGATTTACATTAAATCCTAAACTACTTTTAAATTCTTCAGATAGTTCTGTTATATAACTTGAAATGGTTATTGTACAGTTTTCAGAAGAAGTATCAACAACATCCTATTTAGCTTTGTTATGGTTGAAAAATTGTGTAACATTTATTTTGTATTTCTTTATAAAAATGTTAAATTTGTTTTCGAAAGCAAATATTTATTCACCCTCTGTTAAATTATTTCTTCTTCACTCTGAAAATAACTATTAAGACTGTTAAGCTTTTTCTGTAATGTCGCACGTAAAAGCTAAAACACACTGCCATCCATCATTTTCAGTTCATTTTAAATTTTATTGCTTTACTCAACAAACATTATTTCTTTTCGTAGAGCAGAATTTTTTTCTAAAACTTTCCCCCTGTTACGCCAAAGCACTGGTGCGTGCAAAAGAATATCACTACATTAACTCTCCTCTTCCACTAAAACCTTACATTTTCGGTGACTCAATTCTACCTTGCTCGGATTAATCAACTATACATGTAGCAGTTTTCCTGACAGTTTCTACTTCAGAATTAAGAATACGTTCAGCCATGTTTTCCTAGTGAATGATGCAGTGAAATGATATTAGATGTGTCTTATTACATTTCTGTTTCAGGAAGGAAGCAAATCGATTTTTGAATCCAGTAGTTGAATAAGTGCCATTGGTATACACGAACTAAAGAAATATTGTTCTTGTCGAGAAAATTACAAATAATTTGAAGATAATTTATGCCTCTGGTTTGGTCCTTCGTTGGAAGAAGTTTTAAAAAAACCCTCTGAAAATTGAGTTTTATTCTATACAATATTTATCAAAATCCTAACTTTGTGATATTGATGAAAATCAGTGCTGGTATCAAATGCCATGCTAAGGAATTACGTCTTCAATTACATTATTACATGTAATATCTTCAATACACTTAAAGAAGATCCAATCTGAGAGCTAGATTTTTTATTTTATTTCTGAAATTATTGGAGGATTTTTTTTATTGGATTTATCAAAATGTACGTAAGAAGCATTTACAGAATTCTCTTTCACAATTTCTGTATAAGTAAAAGGTTTCATATGTTTACCAAGATTATAAGAAATTTCATACAATACCTTTGTTACTGCTACATCTTGTGACGCTACTATCGACATGACATTTTGTTGCAGTGGTAATTTTTTTTAAAAAAAAAATTACTCTATAGCCTCTTAGGAGAGATATTTAAAGAAATATGTTACTGAATGATATATGTTTAGTGTTAAAACGATGAGCAATATCATATTTTTAATGCAACTTCTTTAAGACAGTTTAAACACGTAACTGAACCATGGTTTTCTTTTTGCACTACAAAAATATTGCCTTCTCAATCGTCTTGAAACAATCTATTGTTGTTTAATTTTTTTCACTTTAAAGCACTCCTGACTTGAGGGATAGTTAAATATGTGAGTTTCATGCATAAAATCGTCGAAACTTCATTGTTCTATGTTATCACTAACCATTATATTTACAATTAGAAAACTATATCTTCCGATTCACACCCTTACGATGTCGATAGCAAAATAAAAACTAACTTGGTAAACCTGCAGATTCAGGGTGAACAGAATTCGGCTGATAGCTATAGGCTAAATCTCGTTGCATCAGAACTGAAATGCATCCTGTTGACGGGCAATTTTACAGTTAAATTTATACTAATTGTACATAAATTATTGAGTTTCTTTGTGCTATGAGAAATTACCAAGCGTCTCATAGAAGCTCGGTGGACAGTAGGTTGCGTATGGTTTACTAAAGACGCATTCAATTGTTTTTATAGAGAGAAGTATCACTATGTGTAACTAGGGTATCTTTATCTTAAAGAAGATTTATTAATATTCATACTTTTTTGTATTCTTAGGAATTATGCATGATTCCAGAAACAAAACTTCAAATACATAAAATTACAAACTATAAACTGAGAGTTACGTTTAGAATTTGAAGGCGGTATAGCAATAGATGCTAAGTTTCATTTTGCTTATGCAGAACAACTTCTACGACTAATAAAAAATGAAACTGTAAAAAATATAAACGGTATTGTAAAACGTTTCAAAAAATCGCCTTTTTAAAATAGTATTTTGCAAAATTACGTTGAAGCAGATTTTGGCTGTGAAAAGGTGGTTTGTTTACGCACCAAAATATGCCGGAATAGACTTTTAGCAATCCTGGAGAGAGTGTTAGACATAAAAGCAATAATTCATTAGCATTAATTCATATTAAATAACAGAAAAGTTTAGCTCAAACAGAATTTTAAACTCTAACTACAAATGTAGTAGATTTGAAGCCTGCAAAATTTCGCATAGCGAAACTACGCAATAGAAACGCGTCTTAACTAACTCCTGAAAGAGCATTTGCTTTCATTTTTGGAGAACCAACAAAACTCAGAATTTACTAAAAATACAAATGTTCCCTAGACCAAAAAGTTAGTTGGAGCCACAACTTCATTTTACTAGGATTGATGCATTATCTAAATTTATGGATAAAATATGACTCTGCTGCAATTACTGTAGATTTTTCAAGTTTAGCAAATAAACAAGAATATTCTTTGGTTCAACAAGCTGAAATAATTATGACAAGTCATTTTTGCAAGGAAGACTTACCATTGTCCAACTTTTCATGCTAAGGAAAAGAGAGCATGGAAACAACGGAAGACAAATCTTTAAAGTTGGAGAAAAAATAAGAAAAAGCAATGTACTCAAACACAAAGCTCCTACGTTTTTCAACTAGCATGGGTGCTTGCTTGAGCATGATAGTAAAGCAAGAATTTAAGGTATTTGATACACAATAGTAAATCAGTCCTCAAATATTACACGTATAAAACTGGGTGAGGCTTTGAAAACAATTGGCTCCAACATCAACTGAAGCTGAGAAGGCATTTTGTGCTATTTGTTGTTATAAAAAAAAACGAAGAACTGGGCTAAAACATGGACTGCTCATATTTTCTGAAAAAATTTTTTAAAAATTAATATGTTCTATTTGAATTTTGAAGCACAAAAAATAAAAGAGTATAAATTAAAATTTATGAATTTCCTAATTTTGCTTAATCATTATTAACATCAAATAAAAATAATTAATTAAAAATATTTTTTTAAAAATTTTAATGCATGTCTGGAAACCCTAGGAATGACTGATATGGTAAAAAAAGGCGGAAAATTAAAAAACCCATGTGGAGCGAAGGAATTTCAAGACTTTTTCCAATTTCGAAGAAAGTATATCTGATATCCAGTTGCTGGAAATCTCAGGAAGTGGCAAAGGTCAAATACGATGAACTTTTAAAGAAGGAGTACCTGACAAGACGACATCATCAGCGGATAATCTGACATCTTGAAGAATTGGGTATGACATTCATTCTCAGGACCACTCTCGTACTTCTCCGATTATTCACATTTTTTTTAAACTTAACAAAAAAATCCCTTTCAGGAACACTCTCCTCCATTAAGGCGCGAATTCGTAGAATGACTGAGTATTTGGAGTAGAGGATTGCCTTTCCTTAACCACTGAAACCTGGAGAAGACACCCGCGCTGGACAAGCACGACCATAAGGATACCCCTCTTCCCCTTCCTTTTCTTCCAGAGGTGGACTTCTTTTCTTCTAGAGGAAAGGTACAAGTGTGAAACCTAGCGAAATGGCTAGATAGGTTTCTTTTCACCAGCCGCCATCATGTACGGAGTCCACGTGTGAAACAGCATTAGTATCTGCGGTGCAATGATTTCCTTTCCCAATCCACCGGCATCGAGGCAAATGGACAAAGGAAATTCTAACCATGAACAGAATCCGAAAAGAATAAATATTTCAACCTGTTGTCCCAGGCAGGGAAAGAAGAGAATCAGTCAACGTGACGATTTCTACCATTGGCGTAGTTTGGAAGTAAGGAGAAGGGGTTGCAGCTGAGGTGTCGTCCTAGTCACTTGACAGAGGTTCAAAATTACGAGGTCCGTCGTCAATAGCTGTCGCGTTACTTCTTGTGAGACATTAATAAAACCAAACTAAAACAATACATATTAATAATACTTTAATTATGCAACAACGATAATAACGTACTAAAATAGAGAAATTATTATCTAAGCTCAACATCGACCTCGATTTTGGTTTTTAACAAATTTGGCCTCCATTTGTTTTAAAACTTATAGATTATAATAATCAAAGACTACGCCATCTCACAAAAAGGAATTTGTATATCCTATGTGTATAAAAATATTATATTATAAGATTTTTTGAGAGAGCTGAAGCTAAAGTAAAACAATCCAAATTTTATCTGAATGCATTATATATATAATTTATCATTTCAATTCCATTTTAAATACTTTGTTAATTGAAAATGTATTATAATATGCTTCATACACTTTAAATCAATTATGTTGTGGTAAGAAAAATTAAAGTTTTGACAGAATTTATGTCTTAAATAATTTGTGGATTTCTATTCTAGGAGTGAATTAAATCCTCAAAATTACTCGACTTGAACGTATCTGTTAAATATTCAGTTCGTTGTAATTTGTTTCCTTTAAATGCATTACAAATGTAACAACAATGTATGCAATCATAAGCACATTTAAATAATGTACAATAAATCTTGTCATTTAATTAATGCATTTATTTTACAATGCTTTCCTAATGCTATTCGCAGGAAAGCATTTGTGTGAATAGATCTCTTTCTCTTCATTAAAAAATGAAATTTGCATCTGTTTCTGACCATAATAGATTCAGTAAATATAAATGAATATTTTATATTTAGTATTTTGGAGATTTTTCCTGAATTCCTAATTTTGTTTAGAAAACAGATCATAAATATTATATATCTACAAACTGAATAAAATTTTCGAAAACAAGTATTTAAAAAGGTTTACGGCATTGTGATAATAAAACATACGTGAAGTTTTTGAATAGAATAAAGATGCATTCTATTTCCGAAGTATCAGAAAACTATATGTAATATCAAAAGCATTCGGGCACAATAAATTTGAATAATCCAAATAAAATCAAATTTATTTTATATGTTCATATTATATATTTTATGAATTATAAATATTGAGAACTAAAAGAAAATATTAAACTACGTAATAATTTTGAAAGTTAAAAATGGAAGAAATTTATGATTTCGATCTAAAAATGTAACTCACTATTTTAATCATGAAAATAACTCACATATACCTTTAGAGCAAAATTATATATAATAAATAAACGAAAACATTTTTGGCTGAATAATATAATAAACTCTGAATTATTTTTTTTATTTTTTTATTTTTATTAAAAGTGACGTTTATTTGTTTTTTTCCTCTTCAATTAAATGAGGGAAATTCTTAAAGAAAAAAGCATAAAAAGTGACTTAAATATTAAATTTATAAAAAAATATCTCATTTTCTGAAAATGAAATTAAAATTTGATTCAGCTAATTATAACGTCTTTTAAGATTTGAAACCTTAAAATTTATTATATGATTATTTTTGTCACACTTTTATGATTTCTACTGAAGATGAGTTGTCTATGTGCATTTTTCAAAATTTATTTAGCGAGTAATAGTCAATAATTTATCAAAAATGAGATTCAAAATAATTTTTTTGAAACCCCTCCTTATTAAAAAATTATAGAAATGATAAAAATTTTAAGAATTTTATATTATGCGTTTCTATACCTTTATAAAACGTTTTGACACAACCGAATCACATGAAACTATTCCTTCTTTTTATCAATCGTATTTAATAAGTTTAAATTTAAATAAAAGTTCATATCGGCAAGAGAAGAGAGCTTACATTTACTTGTTACTTTTAGATTAGTTCAATCAAAATTGATTTAAAACTATGTTTCTTAAAAATCTTTCTTTCTATAATACTTTTCTTTCTATAATATTTAATAACTATACAATTATAATTTTTCTAATTGCTTATTACAAAATAAGCTTAAGTATTAATTTATCTTTTGAATTCAGTGAAATACAGATATTTACTATTTATGTGGATTTAAATACATTTAATAATTTTATTCTATTACGATAATAATTGATAAAAAAAGAAATTAACTATTTAATAATGAAAATTGTTGATTCTGAAAATATAAATAGGTAACTTATTTTAAAATTGCTAATACATTAATAATAAAAATATCATTGAAATTCAAAATGATTACTTACCGTAATTAATGACTTTATTTTGAAAGTAATATTTTTGCAAAATTAAATCTGAGTTCGATCAATTAAAAAATTGGAATTTATCGAGATTAGAGATTATTTCAAACTGTGAATTAGTGCTAGTCTATGGAAGTTTTCGGGGAGAAAGTTGATTAAAATATACCGTCTTTGATGTTTTTATTGGAAAGAATTATCCACTTCAGGAATTTAAATAGTTTTTTTTTTTTTTCTTTTTCTATTTGAATGCTTTTTCAATTATTGCTACAACATGAGTGTTTTTTCTATTATTGCTTCTACATAATATCATAGTTTCACAGTTACATTAAAAGCATTTAATACTGTTTTTTTTT
Source organism: Nephila pilipes (assembly GCA_019974015.1). Classification (NCBI taxonomy): domain Eukaryota; kingdom Metazoa; phylum Arthropoda; class Arachnida; order Araneae; family Nephilidae; genus Nephila; species Nephila pilipes. Next base: position 73,133 of record BMAW01034197.1, read on the forward strand.
TAAATTATTTTCCTAAATGGGATTATTGAACAAATATATAGCAAATAAACATTTCATATCTATATCCTTACCCTCCAAAATACTACTTCATTCTGTAATAATTCATGTTGTACTTTCCCACCATCTGAAGGGAAAATATTTGCTCCCAATATTTGATTTAGTTGTGTTCATTCTCCCATAGCATTTGCTTTGGCGAGATTACAAGTCTCACATTTCAGATTATGCTAGGAAATTTCCTTCACATAATATGCTCTGTATTTAGTTTCATTAATAGAGCATCATATAGGTATCTATGTAAAACTAGGAATTATAATTCAAAGAGAGTATTTCATTGCTATAATGTAAAATGGATTTCTTTACAAACAAACAAATTAGCTAGCATTTATGTATTTTTAAGATGCTCGACTAAAAAACATGAATTTAAAAATGTATAAAACTTACGGAAATCGAATATTATTTAATGTCAAATATCCAATGTTGATGAAAAACTGCTTCAAATATCAAATGTTGATGAAATACTGCTAGATTTAAAGAATTAAGAATAAATAATATACAAAGTAAATTTAGAGATTCAGAATCAATTTATTATATTTGAAATACTAAATGGATAGATGTCTTTCATGCGAACCAAAAAGGAGTAGCTTGATTGTAATGAAATTTCGTATGCAAAGACATTTGAACCGAACATACAAATGACTAGAATTTGGTGTCCAATGATTGAATAGCGGGTCGGAACTGCACATTGAGCAGGTGTATATAAAAAGGGATTCTCCATTTGATGGTCAAATTTTCTATTCCATTGCGATTTAGGATACCTTTCAACGATGGAAAAAATGCGTCGTGGTAGGATTCGAACACATTACAAGAAGCTGTCAGAGTTTGAAAGAAGTCTTATCACCGGATTGAAAGAGGTAGGATGGGCAAATTGGAGAACCGCTCATCATATGGGTCGAAGCGATGCAACGATTAGAATCTACTAGGAAGAATAAGTGGACAGTGGCAGATTTCAGCGTCATGATGGTAGCCACAGCAGCTCGGGAGTACAGAGTGATAGTCAAATCGGCTGTCACAGCGCCGGATTTATCGTTATCAACCGTCAGACGTGCGACCCGCACACGAGTGTCCACCACGACCATTCAAAGACTACTGATAGAGCGAAATCTCCGCTTGTACCGACCGCTACGCCACCTGCCACCCACACCTGCACACTTTCGCCCTATTACAGTGGTGCTTATATCGATCAGATTTGAATGATGCTGACTGGGTAAGTATAGAATTCAGAGACGAATCTCACTTCCAACTGTGTCTTGACGATAGTCGAAGACGAATTTTGAAAGGCCCAGAGCAGCGTGCCGATCCTGCTCCTGCTTTTTGCACGCCACACAGGACCTCATTCAGGAGTTGGTTGCCATATTCCTTGATAGTCGAATCCCTTTGGCCGTCATTAGAGGCACACATACAGCACAGGTGTTCGTCGATGACATTCTGAGACCTGTTTTGCTACCGCTCCTTCTGGCCTTATTTTTCAGCAAGATCATGCCTGATCATATACGGCACGTGTTGCTATGAACTGTCAAACGATTCTTTGGCCAGCTAGATCTCTCTCCAATCGAAAATGTCTGGGATATGATGGGAAGAAGACTACATCTACCAGGGAATGCTGATGACCAAGCCCGACAATTGGAGCAAATTTAGCAAGAAATACCGCAATAGAACATCAGGCGGCTTTATCACTCTATTCCACGTCTTGTGGCAGCTTGCATCCAGGCTAAAGGTGGTCAACACCTTATTGGGCTCATCCCTTTATAACTATGTAACTCTGAAATAAATCACTACATTTTTTGGAAATTTTAATCATTTTCTATTCTGTAAATAATTTTCCTATCCGCCACCTTTTGTCTACATCGGACAACTCCTTAATGCGTCGTTGTTTTTTGTTATAGTATATATATATATATATATATATATATATATATATATAGGAGAAAATTAATTCTACGTAAACTTTTTTGAGAAAATAGAAAAAGACATTTAACAATTTTTGTTTTTAAGTAAAACAATTTTTAGATCATTAGTGTGTGTCTTCAGGTACAATAAATAATTTGTAATTTCATGTTTTTTGGAATTATTACTTTATCAATCACTTCTATATTAGAAATATGTTGTTTCATACTTTAAGTATCAGATTATAATGTATTATTAACACTCTTTATGTAATGTTATTCCTTTGAGTGTTTAACTTTAATAAAAATAATAAATTTACATATTTATAGGTAATTTCGCAATTTATCTTGTAACTCTCTGCTGTTCCTTAAATTTACTCTATGAAAATATTATTAAGTGAAAAACTGTTAAAATATTTTTCATACATATTAAAGTTATTTGAAATAATGCTGTTTCTGGGAAATAAATTAAAAATAAACAGTTCGAACTTTTTCGAGATTGTTTCATTCTGCTTCAATACATCACTCCTTCTCACTTAGAGTATTCCGTGAATCACTGTTAGGTTAAAAAACGGATTGTATCACTTTTTTATCTTCCATATTCTCCTAATTTAACACCATGTGGCTCTTTTTTTTTTTTTTTTTTTTGCTAAAATTAAATAAATGGTGAAAGAAAGCCGTTTTGAGTCATTGGAAGCTGTTAAGAGGAAAACAATAGAGCTAACGAAATGGGTATCAAAAATTGACCTGCAATAACTGTTGACCAGTGGAAAATAACAACAGTTTGATGTGTGAGTAGCATTTGAGTGTGCATTAGTGAGCATTTAGTGTGAGTAGCCAGTAAGGTTACATTATAGACAGATTTCTTATCATTCTAAGATATAAATTCATATTTAAAGAAATATTTTTATTTTCTTATTTACTTCTATTTATTAAACCAGCACATTTTATTTTTTTTCTCGAGTTTAATCTAAAGTTCAGTCAGAAAAATTAAGCAAAAGAAAAGGTTTAGCTATTTATAAAAATATAGAAGAAAAACTGGTTTGAATTTGAACTTTTAAAGAAGAGTGTAAATGACGGGCTTGAGGACTTCAAATCATTGAAAACTGTTTTAAAGGAACTTCTTTACGGGAAATGAACCAAGTATATTCACAATTGTAAACTGATTTCTTTTACAAAGATTCTAATCCATACGTATTTCTGATATTCAATTAGAGATTTATTTGCATTCAAATCGAAGTATATATTGAGAAAAGAAAGCGAAATATATTTTTCTATGATACCCGTCTTAAACAGCAGAAATAAATATTCCTGTATAAAGCAATAGTTGTTTTCAGAAAAAAAAAATTAAGCAAGATAAAATATATTTATACTCTCTAAATATATTTATATTGATACTCTGAATCAAATGTATTAAAATAATTATTATGTTATACGTTGGTATATACAGTTCATTTTCTTCAATATTTTATTTTCACTTAAGAAAGTATTTACAACTAACCCTTGAAAACTACTGAAATATTTTGATCAAACAATAAAAGTCACAGGTGCAAAGTAATCAACCAGATATACGATTTCCTTAAGAAAAGAAATAAGATCTTATATCTGAAACTTACAAATTTTCCTATTTCAATGCAGAGAATCCCAACCATTTTGTGTTGCAAGGAACCATTTTCGCAGAAGGCAATTTCTTAACAATACGTTTTCTCAAAAACGGTTCTGTGGGATGATCCATGGACAATTACAACTATGGAACAATTTATTTCTATTGTTTTTAATAAGAGAAATAAAGAGAGGAATTGTGGGTGTAATGGGTAAAGGAATGAAAAAAAAACATAATTATATAAATAAAATATAGTTAAGCATTCCAAACGTTTTTGCATCTTTTGGAAATTTATCGTTTAGTAAAGATTGAATATAAGCATCATTAAACGTTGAATGTATAAAAGTAATTATTTAAATTGTGGAGGCATCTATCAATATAAATAAGAGTATTTATATTGATAGATGTTTTCATATAGCGTGATCATAAATAGTATTTATGATCAGGTTTCATATAAATTACCTAACAGTCTGATCACCTCAGTTTATTATTTGAAAATAGTAAATGCAAGTATATTGTTCTAATATTTACAAATTAATTTGAAGTTCAAGGATTTTTGGGTTTTTTTTTTCGTCATTCGAGAGAAGTAGAACCTTACAGAACTTTTGAGAAGACATATTGTGTGAGCTCGCCTAGTATGAATATGTGTAAGCACAATTACTGACGTTGTGAGTGTTTCTCGAGAGTCAGTTTCAAAAGTCCTGACAGCAAATTGTAGACAAGGATCAGCAACATCCGCCATGCTCATTTATAGACGAATACAAAAGTTGACTTTATGAGATCGACAGATATTGAGGCGGCATACAAAATGATTACAACTGCAGCCAAAGTGATTGAAGAACAAAACAAACATCTGCGGATTTCTGTGTCAACTATTACCGTTAGAAGAGAGCTGCCCAAACAACAAATCTACAGCAGAGTAGCTATTTTCAAGCCACTCGTCGTGATTGTAAATATAAAGCGTCCTCTCAAATGATGTTACGAACATAAAGACTGCTCAAAAGATGTATAGAAGAAAGTAATATAATCAGATCAATCATCGTTTATATTGTTTCTTACTACTGAAGGTGTGTAAATCTGAAACAAATTCACACATATCATTTATATTACCTTGTTACAAGTGGAAAACTTGGAGGCGGCTCTGTTATGACTCAGGAAGCAATCTTGTGTTCTTCTACAGGCACTATCGTAATATTAGAAAGCCGATTAATTATAGTGCAGTATGTGAATACTGTACCAACGAGATGCACTTCATGGTGAAAGCTTTATTTTCAATAAGAGATGCCATCTTCTAGAATGATAATTTTCCAATCCATAGAACTAGACATAGTGCGTGGAATATGAAAATGAAGTCACATATATTCCCTGACTGTCTCAATCCCTGAACCTTAATATAATCAAGCCCCTGAAATCTACTTTAGAAAGCAGAGTCCACAGCCATATTTTCCATCACCATGCTCTCTCTTTGAATTTTCTTATTACCTCCATGAAGAATTTTATAATAATCCTGTGTTAGCCTAGTGGTCATGGTTTCAGAATCGTAGCCGGCGGTTTTCGTTGAGTTGCGTGTTCAAGTCCTGGCCACTAAAGACCCACCATGTAGCCGGGACTGATGCACGTTAAATTTGACGGGGCCCACAATCCTCCCACTGGCGTGGTGTGGAAGTTAGGAAAAAGATATGCCAGCTCAGGTGTCATACTAATCACTTGACCGATGTTCATAATTAAGAATTCCGTCGCAAATAGCCCTCGTGTTTGCTTTTAGTGCGACATTAATAAAACCAAATATTATAATAGTCCTTTAGTAATCATATATATGATTTGTATAAATCTACTCCCAGTCGTATTTAGCCCGTTATATATGCCAAATATGACCCTATAACTTATTAACAAAGGTTTTGCTTCATTTTAGGGGATTTTCAAAATATTTTATAAACATCTGTATAAATATCGAACACTTTGAAACAATATTTAAAATTATTTAATCTAATTTTCAGAAAATAAAATGAATTATATTACACAATCTATAACGTAGTACTGTAACACACCAAGTGTATTATGGTAATCTTTCTCATTTCCTCTAACATATTCCTGAAATTATTATAACTCAAGGATCCTCTTTTGCCATCTAGGACAAATGATGTACTATTGGAAAAATAATGAAAAATACTTCTTGCCTGAAATTTGCTACATAATTTAATAAATCGTGTTTAATTTTTCATTTCCTCTAAGATAGGTTACATTAAAATTTACTGTATGGATTTTACCGGACATATCCATTGCCATTTTGATTTAATATGTGCTTCTATTTCTAAGAAATTATAAAGAGTTAACATAACAAAGTTTGAAACATGGTAGAATTGTATAACAACGATAACTTTCTGGATAGGATGAATCAGTAACTGGTAGATTATATTATAAACACAAGAAATACATGAACTGAAAATAAATTATTTACTATCTGCATTTTATAAGAAAACAAACATCATCCTGGCAAACACTGAACCATGATTTATATCTAATATGAGCATCTGAAAGCTATTATATACATTGCCCTATGCAGAAAATGTAACACCAAGAAGAATTAGCCGTACAAATATGCAAATTTTGAAGAATATGTATTTAAAGAAATTAAACAGATGATCTGAAAAGCAAGTTGATCAAGAGCTTATAGCGATGGATAAAATTGGAGTAAGCGGTCAGTGAACCATCAGTTTGTACCGTCTGTCACTTAGGAAATCCAGAATTTTGACAAATTCTATGTTTTAGAAGCCTTACTAGTACCATTTAACTAGTACCATTAATTATTAATTTTATAACTAGTACCATTTCAGAAGACACATTTGATGTAAGAGATGCGTAAACAACGACTCTGAAGGCAATCCAAGCAATCAGAAGATTTAACTAGAGGTCAAATTGCAAGCTTCGCTCAGCTGGTCGGTCTTACAATCGTATCGCAGCTGCAACACACATACAAGTAACTAATGCGTATGAAACTCAAACCAGTTTAATAAAATGAGAATTTTTCTGAGAGACCGGTTTACTAAACGCGCAAAAGAATATACGGATCGATGTATTCGAAGGGATGCGGTAACGGTGGAACAATCTGTAGAATTTGCTATTCTACGGAATGTGCAGGGAACTTTAGACGGTCCAAAATCTGTGCGAAAAAATTTAGGATGATTTGCTGAAAATGGGGTTTACACTCAAGACGATTTTTATGAAGACTATCACTGACACCAACACTTACCGTCGTGAACGATATGTTAGGATGTTAGATATATAACGTGTGTTAGATATATAACGTGATGTTAGGATCGAACCACTTGGAAGACTAAATAGCACATTTTGGTGTTTAGCGATAAGTGTTGGGTCTGATTTTCATCATCATTCAAAGACATCATTTCCCTCAGAAATCAATCTGACCACTATTTTTCAATGACGCATCGCTCGTCGACGCGTCATAATGGTTAGGAATGCCATAAGACACAAAAGCAGATCACTTTTGGTACTCATTAAAGGCACACTGACTGCATGACTACACGTTGATGAAGTGCTGCCGCCGGCTGAGCTACCTTGCATTCATTGACTGCAAAATTTTATTTTCCTGCAGAGCAACATGCAACCGCACATGTCATTTATCAACAGATAAGTTTTGCTGACTACCTATTTGCTCCTTGGACTGCAATATCTCCTGACCTTTCACTGAACGAACATATCTGGAACATTGTTGTCAGTCGTTTTCGTTAGCTAACAAATATTTAATTGGAGAGCAAACTACGGAGGACTGTTGAGAGTATATCAGTTTTCGTCCCTTAGAAATCTATTTGCCCAGTAATAGAATCTCTACTTCACAGGATTGATTTTTGAATCGCCTCGAGATGTTGTCCTTTATCCAACTGACCCTTTGCATTGACACTGTTGTACTAAAATTTGATCAAGTAAGAGAAATAATTTATTTACATATCTATTTTAAAACCTGCATATTTGGTTTCATCACATTCTACCATCTACTTCATGGTGTTGTATTTTCTATGTCCGGCAGCATACCAAAACACTTTAACTCAATGCAATACAAAGTAGTGCGGTAGTCGGTTGCTGCAGCATATGCGCGAGAATTATCTGGCTTCTTCTAATTATAAGCCAGTCACATCATCAATTCTTCAAAACATGCAAATTTGGTCACGAATGTAATTTTGAGCAATTATGTTTAACATCTTTGTTTTGAAGCGCTTACAGACGATCCTGTGACGATCAATTTTTTCGAGTGTATCTCTCAAAACATCACTTATGCTCACATTAAAACAAATTTCCTACATATTTAAAATTTCGAACAAAATGCATAGTGCTAATGAAT